>CM060681.1:117616571-117722448 GCA_030686995.1 Artemisia argyi | reverse complement strand
AAGCAATTCGGACGTTTTTGGAGCATAGAAGTGAAGAAAACGCCAAAGTCTTAATTTTCCTTGCTGGGAACAGTAGGTGACGGCGTCAAGAAGGAATTTCTGACGGCGTCAAGAGTAATTTCAATGACGACCCAGTACAGATTTGACGGCGTCACCAAGTAGGGCGTCAAGAGTAAAATGCTAACACATGACGACGTCAAAAATAGATCAAGGCAGTCCGAGAAGTATTTTGGCGGCGAGATGACGGCGTCACAAGATTTGTCTTGACGCCGTCAGACCCTATTTCCTATATATAGTTTTCTAATTTTCACATTAAAAAGGGAGAAGTTTTGGAGAAACCCTAAGTACGAACTTGGTGCGAATTTTACAGGTTTTTCAAGGGTTCTAAGCCCTTGATACCTTTCATGTGTAATTGAGATAAGTATTCTTTTAATTCAATCAATATGTCTATGTGTTGGTTGTCTATATCTTGTTCTTGTCTTAATTCCATCATGCTAGGCTAGATCTATCTTGTGTTTGCTTGGATCTAATGAAACCTAGATGTTAATTATGTGTTGATTACTTGTTTATAATTGTATTGGATGAATGAATTCGATGTTAGGCTTAAGAAAACTGGCAGATCTCCAAATGGTAACATGCTTGAACGTCTTAGGAAACATGAACATATGTGCACTAGGTTTTTATTGGTTGTATTTAATGCATGAGCCACTGTTTATAATCCCTATGGTTGTGCTGGGCATGGCATAGGAGGAGATAAGAGCTCATAGGATTGGGGAGTTAAGTGCGTCACCCCATGAATGGTATTAAGGAATACAATCCGTCATCCACGCAACTATAACAAGTAATTAACGTGTAAAGGATGTCTAGGGAGTAGTGAAATCTAAGTAAACACATTTTCTCCACTTATTGCTCACAACCTTAGTTAATTTAGTTTATTTTCATTTCTAGTATCTTATTTTGATTGCATCTTTAGTATTGGGTTAGTTGACTAGCAACTAATTCCGCCCAAATCCTTCAAACCCGAGATTTTTACTTGCTTTCTAAACAAATATAAAAATACAAAAATAATCATCCCTCACCTTTAGAACTAGTATTTAGGTTTTCTAATCCTAGCGACACTATTCCTAGCTAAACGATCAATCCCCCGGTACTTGTCACTATACTATACTACAACGATCAGGTACACTGCCTGGTGAGGGTTGTAAGCTTCTCAAAATCCCTTGAGAGGTAAAGCCTGGTGCGATTCCCACGTATCAGGCTTGAAATAAGGTAGTGAGATTGAGAGACTTTAAGGGTCCGCTTGGTTCAAAGTGAGTAAAGGGAAAAGGAAAGGGAAAGGGAAAGGGAAAGGAATGCAAAGGAATGAGTGGGGTGGGTAATCAATACCTTACCCCCCAATTTACTCTATAAAGGTTGATTACCCACTACGGGGTAATCAATACCTTACCCCTCTCTAACCAAGCACCTTATTTGAAGGGATGTGGGCCCTTTCCAATCCCTTACCCATTCCCCACCCTCCCTTTACCCCCCACCAAGCACCCCTAAATATAAGGTATCAAATACCCTCACATGTGAAGAAATTTACTTATAATTCGATTTCTTTAAAAATCAATATTAAAATAGAATAAGCACATTTAAGTTTCTGATGGTGTTCTGATAAATTTAGACTTCAAATATAAGGCATTTGCAAGTCTTGTGACATGATAGGTGAAATCGAGTACATATTGGGCGTTGTGTCTTGTATATTTTTCTTTAAGACTTTGTTTACTCTCGTATGAATTATTATCTCAGCTTTATCGATTAATTTTATGTAGTTTTATTGATACAGGTATGGAGGATGAGTTATGGTTTTTTAGGTATGGAGGATGAGTTATGGTTTTTTAGGTTTGTGAATGCATATTAGGTTTTCGATGAGATGTATAGTTTTCTGCACATGTGAATTTAAATAGTGTGTGAGGTTCAAGCCATGTCCTACATGTGGTGAGCAAGTGACTATAGCTTGTTTGATAGTAGCTTTTTCAAAGTATCCTAAACATTTAGTTGAACATTTTTCCAATTGAATGTATATACTTTATTTTATACCAAGCAATGTGTTCTCAGTTTGGTGTAAAAGAGATTTTAGATACACGATCCACATTGTTTAGTTTGCTTGACTTTATGCTACTGGCTCACTTGCGTGGAATTAATTACGTATGTGAATGCTTGTTGTGTGCTGACATCAGTTTATGCCGTGTTTCCACAAAATCCTTGTTTTTGTTACCCTGAGTTAACTTATTTTCCTTATGATAACGTAACTGTTGATGTTAGCTTATGTTCCTAACGTTAGCTTAAGTCCATTTAGTTATCTTTGTCCTGTTGCTTATGATATCTATGCATTGCTTTAATGCAAGTTGACCTTGGCAGATGGTTTAGTGTAACATATTTTGTCAGTTTGTATAATACATAGGATAATGGATCATGTAGTATCAACCCCTGCCTCTGGCCCTGCAGAGGATAATAATGGAATTCCTGATGATTTACATTGTAAGAGATCAGACGGTAAACAGTGGAGATGCCACGCAATGTCTATGCCAGACAAAACAGTTTGTGAAAAGCGCTACATTCAAGCAAAGAAACCAACTGCAAATTCTGCAATGAGGGCGAGGTGAAGAGAGCAAAGAGGATGCCCACAGGTGAAAGTGACAATTATTTAGAGAGTAAGAGTGACGACATGGATTCACCACTCGGGCAAAGAAACCACTACATTCAAGCAAAGAAATCAACTGCAAATTCTGCAATGAGGGCGAGGTGAAGAGAGCAAAGAGGACGCCCACAGGTGAAAGTGACAGTTATTTAGAGAGTAAGATTGACGATATGGATTCACCACTCGGGGAATACCCAATGACACCCTCGGGGAGTAGAAGCATGGAGATGTTAGCAAAGTGACAGATAAGTTATTCACCCGAAACACCTTCCTTTAAAAACTCGTCAGTTCACATATCTTCAAAATCAAATAACAGTAAGTGGAATTACAAATTTGTATAGTTTTTGATAAATTCTCTAAGTTTATATAGGAGAACTTTGTATAAAAAGGATCTGAGTGATGCTCAACCATAATTTCATAATTTGTTATGGCCTGTGAACATCAAATCAATGGGGTCTATGTGGTGATTAAGATGACAAGCTGAATTGATTTACTAAAGTTCTATGTTTTATCCTGTAAATTCTACTCATGTAACATGCCCGAATAGAAAGGAAAACAAGACGGACCATATAAAAAGATATGGGGTAGCTTGGATTAGACTTGCATTTATTAGAGATATTTTTGTTTTCCGCATAGATTTACCAAGCTTAGTTTGTCGGGTAATTTTTTATTGTATTAATATCCATTTGGCCTATTCTCAGGAAACTTCTGATGGGAATTCAATATCATTGGAGGACACAGGTGGGCAAGTATGTCATCAGTGCTGACGGGATGACAGACATAATATTGTATGGTGACTTAAATTTCATAGGAGAGGATACTGTGATGAATGCATCTCCACGGGGTAAGATTAACTGTATTTGGGAAAGGCCACTGCTTAAAGCTATAATTTCTCAACTTTTCCCCCATTTTTAGTTATCCTGACATGCCAACTGAAGAAGTTCATTAAATTTGTCCTGCATGTCGAGGTTGTTGTACTTGTATATTTTGGTATTCTAATGCCACTTAAAATTCTCGATTTAGTTATGACCTCAATGTTGATCTGTTAGACGTGCATGCTGACAAGAGCACCTTCCATCGTTTTGACAAATTCAATCTGATGTACAATCCCTGCGGTCAGAGTAGCTTAGGGAGATATTCTTGTAGCAAGATAATTTGATCCAAGGTAAGCTTCATCTGTTTCAACCGATGGCACCAGAATTTACTAGAAACATAAGTTTGAAACTGAATCTGACCATCAATATCTGGCTTTGTCAAAACTAAATTCATAGCTATAATTCTAAATGTGGCTTATGAACTCCTTTCTATAGCTACTGATCACCTGTTTCTTTTCGAATTTAATTTGTAAACTTTATGCTTTCTTGTATCTACGATTTCCTTATCGTATTTCCCTATAATCCAAATTACGGAGGCGAAATCCTAAGGCTAGCGATCCTAAACCCAATCTGTGATCACCATTATAGCTAGTGATATGCGTATTTCAGTTCATTTGTTTAGCACATTTATTTACCAAATATTTTTTATCAAAACAGGAAATGGAGTTTTTATCCGTACGACTGGTAGTTGATATTTCGCTTTTGTAATAGGCTTGCTACTGTTGCATCTGGAGCGGCTTCAGGTAAACTTCTGCAGTATGAGCTCGGGGGTCCTCGTGTTTGCGTTCAAACAGCTTACGGTATAGAGGTTGAGGTGAGTAACAGATGTGATGTGTAACTTTCGTTATTCTAAACTATTTAACTTTAAAACATGAAAGTTACAGTATCTTTTTCAATCAAATGTCTTATCGCAGGTTGAAAGCATTCCCTATGATCCAAGCCTAATGGTTTTCATGGATTATCGAGATTATGCCAAACATTCAGGTGAATCTGTAGAAGCACAATATCCAACATTCCTTTATGTCATGCCTATGTCTCCAACCAAAGTATTTTTTGAGGTTTGCTCGATCCACATTTTCCTCTTATTACAGTTTCGCCACCATAGTTTGTGTGATAGATATAAAAAGACAATTGCAGGAAACCTGTCCGGCTTCAAGAGAGGCTATGCCTTTTAATCTATTGAAGACAAAACTCATGTCGAGATTAAAGACAATGGGGGTCAAAATAACCAAAGTTTATGAAGAGGTACTAAATTTTTGGTCTCCTCATGATTCAGTTTGGAGATTTCTGTGTTGAGTTACTAATTTGGTAGTATTTGTTTGCTCCAATGTTTGGTAGCAATGGTCGTATATTCCGGTAGGCGGATCATTACCAAATATAGAGCAAAAGAACCTTGCGTCTGTTGCTGCTGCAAGCATGGTGCATCCAGCCACAGGTAAAAACTATTTTAGCTACTTTCTGTTATTTTCGTCAACCATTTGCTAGAACTGATTAACATCATTTGTTATGCGCAACAAACAGGCTATTCAGTTGTCAGATCGCTATCAGAAGCTCCGAACTATGCAGCAGTAATTGCAAAGATATTACAGCAAGGACGTTCCAAACAGATGCTTGATCGTGGAGGATATACAACTAACATTTCAAAGCAAGGTAGACATTACTGGTTGCGTTCATGGAAATCCATTTTCAACTACATCATTGTTCAGTTTTTTTTATAAATTTCGATTGTTCTGACTTCAGCCTGGGAAACCCTTTGGCCATTGGAAAGGAAAAGACAAAGAGCATTCTTTCTCATTGGTTTAGCACTGATCGTGCAACTGGATATTGAAGGGACACATACATTCTTCCATACTTTCTTCCGCTTGCCCACTTGGTACAATTTCTATTCTAAACCTTGCACTTTAGTACTAATATTCAACATATGTGTGAATGAACAAAAATGAAAAACAGACCATATGAGTTGGCAGAAAGCAGAAGTGAAACACACTTTAGTAGACTTAATGAACAAACACCCTAAGTTGAAGTTTCATGTTTGCTGGTAGCTGCCAACATCAGTGTTCTTTGTTGTGTCTACATACAATTATTTTAAGTTGCCATAAAGTTTAGTGCTATAATCATTTGCCACAGAATAATCTAATATTATGAGAACTGAAAAGTAGACAATTAAGGTAAATGGTGCAAGTTATATTTTAGACGTGGCAATCTTGACCTGTTACTCAACTTTCTTAACCCGTTTGAAATTTTCAACCTCCCGTGTCAACGAAGATTGAAAAACTCTAATCATACAATGATATTGTTTGGATGCAGGATGTGGTGGGTGTTTCTGGGATCATCTCTATCCTCAACGGATCTACTACTATTTGCGTTATACATGTTTATCACGTACTTTCAGTTTCGGCTATTAGGGTTTCAACATTTTCACTCGCTTTGATATGGCTACAAGGACGGTGATTGTGGTCCCAATCATTTGGTGCTTGGAGAAATGACATGTGAGCTCAAAGCTGACATGGCTTTTGTAGAAAATAGGAAAATGATTCATGAATAACTTAGCAATTAAGTTCCTTTTTGATCTAGCGTAATTTGTTGTTTTTGTCACCATACTCATTTCCTATGCTTATGATCCTTATCGAACTCTGCTATTATCTCTGACAGATAATTTCTTTTGTTGCAGCAACTAGTAATATACGAGACATCAGCTTCTGAGCTAGACATAATACGAGATATATCACGTACTTCTCCTTCACATGTGTTCTACCAGCAGCGGCATGGACCTGGTCAGAGATCACTTTATAATGTTCTGAAGGCTTATTCTGTATACGACAGGGACGGTGGATATGTACAGGTACATTAGTGAATCAGATTCATTTCTAGGTCGTTCATGAGAAAGTATTAAAATGGTTTCAACTGCAGGGTATAGGATTTGTAACCGGTCTCTTGCTGCTTTACATGAGTGAAGAGGATGCATTTTGGCTGTTGGTGGCATTATTGAAAGGATTTGTCCATGCTCCAATGGAAGGACTATATTTGGTAACTTTTACTATTCCTAAATACCTTGTTTTATTCTTCATACAACCTCTTGGTGTGGAACATTTAGTTTACAAAACTTCTTGCTTTATTCTTCCTACGACCTCGTGGCATGAAACCTTTAGTTCATATCTATGTGTAAACCTTTTCCATTCTTGCAGAGTATCATGACATGTTTTTTTATGACTTTGTGGAATCTGTATATTTGTATTAGTGATCACATCATTTTCTTTATTCACCTTGTGTTGATATATGTATTTGACTCTGTTCTCAGGCATGCCATTGCCTTTTTTATGCGATGTTTTCATAGTAACATTATTGGTACCCCAGTGGATCATGTTAGGATCCTAGTCTCATTTGTTGATAAAAGTGTTAAGGCGATTAAAAGCCTTATGGTACAAAAGAATAAGATACCATATCCCTGAATGCAGCCATTAGATAAAAATCCCATACAATGACAAAGGCATTGTATTAACCTTGTCAAATAAATAGAAGTATTGAAGGCATCCTGCAATAGTCAAGCAAGATATTGTTCATAAATGATGATTCACATAGCTCACTGTTAACATTTTCGGTGCTGTTATATGTTTGGTATACTTAGTTCTCTTGTAATGTTGAGTTTGTGATATTGCGTGCAGGAGGGACTGCCTCTCGTTCAACAATACTTGTTCCAGTTTGATCATCTGATGAGGGAATACATGCCAAAATTAGGGGAACACTTTACACAAGAAATGATAAACCCAAGCATGTATGGAAGCCAGTGGTTCATTACTGTTTTCTCATAAGTGGTCCATTTGGCACTTCGAATTTGGGATGTTTTTCTCTATGAGGTTAGTGGCATATAGGAATTAAAAAGAAAATGTAAGTAGAGCAATGTTCTTTTTTGTAACTTGTAGGGGGTTTTATCGTTAAGAAACTTATGCTATGTTCTTGGAGGAAGATTGAATAATAATTTGACCAAAAAGATTAACTATTTAATATATAAAAACTACATTTACATATGAGTGTATACTTTTGTTCTACCCGGCCTGAACCTTTTTGACTAGCACATGAAATTTGCAAATTATTATCAGGACCTGTTTCACCCGTTACCCAACACGTCTGGCTCACTTGGTTTGCCATCTTTAGTTTCTATTTTGCTCTTTGTTTTCCCCACTTAACAAATGTTTCATTTGCTATGCTTGGTAGAACAAAATTGTTGCTTCCAGTAAATTCTTGCCAAAAGAAGCGACTATTAGTGATCGAGAAGCAGGAGTTTCCATCACGAGTCAGTACCCAACTCAGGCAGTTCGAATGATCTCCACAGCTAGAGCATCTCAACTAATAAGTCAATCAGAGGACCCAAAAATTATTGATTGCCAAGTTGATGTCATCAAAATAAGAAAGGAGGTCAAATATTCAGTAGTCTGCACTAAAAAACCAAGGCTCTCTGAAGATGGTAACGTCATAAGTGCACTATCTTCTAGATCGAGTAACAAAGATACTGTCTGTAGTATTATATCTACAGATGATAAGTTCACTGAAAATGGTGGGGACGTTTCCAAGTCAGTCCCTGATGTTGCTTCTGCTATTGAGGATATGTTAGAACAGACAAGCAAGGTAAAGAAAAATAGATTATTTTGGTGGTCTGTATGTTGCTGTCGTAAATTGGCTTAACTTTATAGTGTGGCTTTAGATTCACGGTCAGAATTCACTAGAGAGGACAACCATTGATAAGAATATATCAGAGGTATCACTTGATAATTTGATAATTTCCTCTTTTCTATGCCTCTATTTGAGGTGGCAAAATGGTCGGGTTGGGTAACAGTGAAAGAGTGTTTTTTCATACGCGAAGAAAAAAGTATATGCTCATTTGTAAGTGTACGTGTATTTACTAGTGAACAAAGTTTATTCACACGCGAAGAAAAAATTATATGATCATTATAAATGTACATCTATTTACTAGTATTGAAAATAATTCACACACGAAGAAACAAATATGTGTTCCTGTCTAAATGTACGTGTATTTACTAGTGAAGAAAATTTATTCACATGCGAAGAAAAAAAGTGTATTCTCATATATCAATGTACTTGCATCTACTAGTGTTAATTCAGATGCGAAGAAAAAAGTATACACTCATATGTAAATGTAGTAATGTACGTGTATCTACTAGTGAAGAAAGTTTATTCACATGCGAAAAAATTAGCTACAATGTAAGTGTATTTATTAGTGTTTATTTACACACGAAGAAAAGCTATTTGCTCATGTGTAATGCACGTGCATTAACTAGTCAAGAAAGTTTTTTCACATGCGAAGAAAAAGTATATGCTCATGTATAAATGAACGTGTATTTACTAGTATTTATTCATACACGAAGAAAAAAATATATGTTCATGTATAAAGCATTAGGTTACACATCAAAGAAGTTTTGAGAGACAAGGAGGTGATCCAGCTTGCTCATTCTTGATCCGGCTTTAGTAAATCGCCTTCGACTTAGCGAGAAATCATGAAGACTAGCACAAGCTATGAAATATCAAATAACTAGGCTTAATATTGTTTTAATCAATACAATGATTGCAAGCTCTATGACTATGTAATAGTGAGGATAAATCAATCAAACAATATGATTTGCATACGAGGACATCACAATGACCATATTCACTTAAATGTATTACGATGGCCCACGAACCATGAGAAGTATAACCATCAATTAACTTATGTAAAGACATACTTTTTAACCCATAACACCCTCACTTTCTACAAGAACCAATTAGATTACTAAAATACAAAGTCGAGCATCAAAAAACTGCTAGTATATGATCATTGCTACAGCTTCCATACAGCCCAAAATGACTCGTTTAGTGACTCGATGCTTTATAACTTGAATATATTTCTCCACGATGAAAACACAAAACTTTAGACATATACAAATAGATGTGCCTTTGCTTCAGCAACACCTCATTTTGCGTTTCAATTGTGAAAATGTTGGCATTAGAGTTTCACATAGCTTGGCTTCTTGCAAATTTGCCTCATCTAGGCAATAGACTTTTGACCCTGTATGAGATATATGGTCTACAAATCAGATGATCAGATTTAAATAACAAAATTGAAAAGTATCAACTACGATGCAAGCATTGATGATTTGATCTTACTAGCGTACTTTTTATACTACAAGTGTAAAAATATGAGATATTGATGTTTAATAGACGATTATTTATGTTTTATAAAATATCTTCACGCGTGAAAATTATGAGCAATGATTGAAGCTTTAATCTTACTAGAGTACTTTTTAATCTAGAAGTGCAAAAATAGGAGTATTGGTATTTAATAAACGATTGTTTAATTTTTGTAAGAAATATATTCGCGCGTGAAAATTATTAGCAAGGATTGAAGCTTTGATCTTACTAACATACTTTTAATACTATAAGTGTAAAAATAGGAGATGTTGATGTTTAATAGACGATTATTTAAGTGCTATAAGAATATCTTTACACATGAAAATTATGACCAAGGATTGAAGCTTTGATCATACTTGCATATTTTTTATACTAAAACTGAAAAAAAAAAAAAAAAAAAAAAAAAAAAAAAAAAAAAAAAAAAAAGATATTAATGTTTAATAGACGATTATTTAAGTTTTGTAAGAATATCTTCACATATGAAGATTATGAGTAAGGATTAAAACTTTGATCTTACTAGCATATTTTTTATACTAGAAGTGCAAAAACAGGAGATATTGATATTTAATAGATGATTGTTTAAGTTTTTGTAAGACTATCTTCACATGTGAAAAATTATGAGCAAGGATTGAAGCCTTGGTCTTACTAGCATATTTTTTATACTAGAAGTGAAAAAATAGGACATATAGATGTTTAATAGACAATTATTTAAGTTTTGTAAGAATATCTTCACATGTGAAAATTATGAGTAAGGATTGAAGCTTTGATCTTACTAGCATATTTTTATACTAGAAGTTCAAAATTAGGAGATATTGATGTTTAATAGACAATTATTTAAGTTTTGTAAGAATATCTTCGCATATGAAAAATTATGAGTAAGGATTGAAGCTTTGATCTTAATAGTATATTTTTTATACTAGAAGTAAAAAAATAGGATATACAGATGTTTAATAGACAATTATTTAAGTTTTGTAAGAATATCTTCACATGTGAAAATTATGAGCAAGGATTGAAGCTTTGATCTTACTAGCATATTTTTTATACTAGAAGTGCAAAATTAGGAGATATTGATGTTCAATAGATGATTATTTAAGTTTTATAAATATATTTTCATATGTAAAAAATTATGAGAAAGGATTGAAGCTTTGGTCTTACTAGCATATTTTTATACTAGAAGTGCAAAAATATGATATATTGATGGTTATTAGACGATTATTTAATTTTTGTGATAATATATTCACATGTGTAAATTATGAGCAAGGATTGAAGCTTTTTAAAAATATCTTCACAACTTGGTCACATGTGAAAATATGTGAAGAATTTTTTTATTCACATGTGAATAAACTTTCTTCATTACTAAATCATAATTTTTTTTATTCACATGTGAAAATATGTGAAAATACTTGATCATAATTTGCACATGTGAAGAAAAACTACACATTTCATCAAACACCTACAAGGCATTAAAAATTTTGCACATGTGAAGAAAAACTACACATTTCATCCAACACCTACTAGGCATTAAAAAATTTGCACCTGTGAAGAAAAACTACACATTTCATTAAATACCTAATGGGCATTAAAAAATTTGCACATGTGAAGAAAAACTACACATTTCATTAATAGGCATTAAAAATTTTGCACATGTGTAGAAAAACTACACATTTTATCAAATACCTAATGGGCATTAAAAAATTTGCACATGTGAAGAAAAACTACATATTTCATCAAATACCTAATGGGCATTAAAAATTTTGCACATGTGAAAAAAAAACTACACATTTCATTAATAGGCATTAAAAATTTTGCACATGTGAAGAAAAACTACACATTTCATCAAACACCTACTAGGCATTAAAAATTTTGCACATGTGAAGAAAAACTACACATTTCATCAAATACCTAATGGACATTAAAAAATTTGCACATGTGAAGAAAAACTACACATTTCATCAAATACCTAATGAACATTAAAAAATTTGCACACGTGAAGAAAAACTACACATTTCATCAAATACCTAATCGACATTAAAAAATTTGCACACGTGAAGAAAAACTATTTCATTAATAGGCATTAAAAATTTTGCACATGTGAAGAAAAACTACACATTTCATCAAACACCTACTAGGAATTAAAAAATTTGCACCTGTGAAGAAAAACTACATATTTCATCAAACACCTACTAGGCATTAAAAAATTTGCACATGTGAAGAAATACTACACATTTCATTAATAGTCATTAAAAATTTTGCACATGTGAAGAAAAACTACACATTTCATCAAACACCTACTAGTTATTAAAAATTTTGCACCTGTGAAGAAAAACTACACATTTCATCAAATACCTAATCGGCATTAAAAAATTTGCACACGTGACGAAAAACTACACATTTCATTAATAGGCATTAAAAATTTTGCACATGTGAAGAAAAACTACACATTTCATCAAACACCTGCTAGGCATTAAAAAATTTGCACCTGTGAAGAAAAACTACACATTTCATCAAATACCTAATCGGCATTAAAAAATTTGCACATGTGAAAAAAACTTACAAAACATCAAATACCTAATCAGCATTATTTTACGAAGTCAGTGACATAATATGAACAAACTAATCTCAACATGTACCATGATACGGTCATTAAAAAAATATACTATGAGTGGGAAATGGTGACACATTTACTTATATATGGGTTGATTCGGTTTCTATATTACGTACTAGTAGGTCAAACGGGTAAGATCTATAACCTGCTACAAAATGGGTACAATGGGTTAAAATGGGTACAATGGGTTAAAAGTCTCTGAAAGTGTAATACAACCTCCTAAACTGCTTTACTACAACCAGCCCAACCCCAGCCGGACCGGGCGATAAATAACAACATATATTCTTGAGTCGCTATAAATAAATACTAAATCATCAGCAATAACTGATACCTCGGACTGGAACATAGATAGCACGATGAGGAAGCTCATCAGCTGGGCACTGGAAGCATAGAGACCTGTGAAAATTTTTGTAGGTACCAAGAGGGCATTCCTGCCAAAATTCATTAAAACTTCCACAATTAAATTTACTGATTGGTTAAACAGAGGCTACTAGAACCGAAGACATACTATTAATGTTCAAAAGCAAATAGAAATGAGCCTCTCATTTTAGAATTTAGAACGGGAATATAAACATTAGCGAACAATCATAAACCTATCGTTATATCTGAACAGCTCATAACCTGTGTTAAACACGGGCAATTTAAGTAACCAAAGTAAATAATCGAAGTTGAAAGAATATATACATGAAATAGAATTTGCCAATTTTTTAGTAGAGCAAATTAGGTGAAAACGAACAAATCAAAAATAAAAAAAATATAAAAAGAAATCCAATATAGCTACCAATGCTGCATCCTTCTCCCAACTTGTTAAAAACATATAAGTGGATTAGTGGAACGTTCTACCCAAAGTACTCGACACCAGCTCACAAACAGCCTTTATGTAATCAAGAACCTTGCAGAATAGAAATAAAAATAGTCAAGTTTCAAATAATCAATACACGCAAGGCATGGATTAAAATAGATGCAAGAGGAAGCATATAAAACGGACACAAACCAACATAGAAGAATGGGGTTGTGTCTCCACTTTACTAAATTGCAGAAAAAATAAGAGAAGAAAAGCTTTAAGTTGCTCTAGAAAAGTACTTGGCCAACAGTTGCAAAAAATCCTTCTCCGTGAAGTTGCAATTATAAGTACCAATTATCTTTATCATCACAAGTTATAAAACCTTGTGAAGGCTTCCACGTTTATCTTTCATCACAAGTTACAGTGACCCAACCCGTACTAAATCTCTAAAACATCACAAATCTTTAAAATAAAAGAGGTACTTAGATCGCCTATGAGTTCAACTGATGTTATGCTAACAGGTGGTTGGTGCAAAACTTGGGCAACAATATAAGTCACAAACTCAGTTTGAAAAAGAAGTGTTCCCAAAATTTATGTAGAAAATCCAGTGAAAAGAAGATATAATATAATAAATGTACCTAGGAGATTGATCACAACATTTGCCTTGGCTATAACTGCCTTAATTGAGTTTTCATCTCTTGGATTGTATTTCATTGAAACAATCTGTGTAGGTTCAAAAAAAGAATGTCTCGTGTAAGCACGCCATGGAAAATTCTAGCACCAAACATAGACAAATTCTAAGAATAATATGTTTTAAGTTACCTGCCCAAATCACCCATCAGTTTAAAATGACGGGGTGAATCCTCAGAACCTCTAAAAGGTACCAGCACTTGTGAACCCATTTTAACTGTAGATAAACCAATCAATATCAGAATGCATAAGAAAACATAATCTCATCATAGTAGCTTCAGCTTACAACTTTCTCCTTCACTTGATAAGAACTTACAGTTTAAATTATTAGCAACATAGTTCTATAAAAAAAATAATAAAAAAATAAATAAAGAAAAAAAAAAAAAAAAAAAAAAAAACTTTATTGCTAGAGCATGCTCTGCAAAACTACTTACACTGTATAGAAGTTTAAAAGATGTATAAATCAATAAAAATGTTCCTAAAACTTCCTGAAAAGGTAAATTGAAGTTCAGGGTCGCACTAACCAAGTTCTTGCACCAGGTAACGGCCGAGGAAACCAGTAGCTCCAAATACTGTAGCTACAATGCCACTGCAAATCGAGAAAATACCAAATTAGTTAACTACATTAACATGGTCACTGAAATGGAGAACACTATAGTCATTGACTGGCTTCACCTTCTATAATCCCTCAGGGTAAGTAACTAACAAACCTACCAAATGAAATGATGCCAATGTTTTAGATAGACCTAGACTACAATAAATGTTTAGAGATAAAATATGCATTCAACATTAGACATCGTAGATATGTTAGTCCTCATGAGTCACGACTTAATATAAGTCGTTCAAATTACGGTGTATCTCTATGTATCACTTTAACAACAGAAGCTTTTCCAATTTCTTTGCCAATTTTAGAGTTTATGTGTCTGTTCACAATTTTATGAATTATGTCAAAACGCGGAGTTCCATATGTTAAACAGTTAGATTTAAACACTCACGTTGACCCTGCGATTTTGACTGGTTCAGTTTCTTGACTGCAACAGTCTTTCCATTCGGCAACTGCGCTTTGTAGACTGTACCAAACACACCGTCACCAACAATTTTGGTTTTACAAAAGTTATTTGTGGCTTCAAGAATGTCGGAAAGAGTTAACTTTACAAGAGGTTGTTCAAACATTGCTACATTGATACTTAACGACTCTTTTGACCTGCTGCTACACAAAAGATAAAGATTATGATCAACTGAACTACTGTTATTTGCGCCAGGGTCTTCACAATCAGATCTTTTCTTGATTCTGTGAACACGTTTTATTGACACAATTGTTATCAAAGCAGTGATCAATAACGTCCCGATGGCAATAGAAGCTAACGACCAGATGCTAAAAAACTTTGACCCTCTTCGAAAGCTTGTACTGGGACATTGCAAACCAAGAACTCCACCACATAATGCTTTGTTATTAGATAATGTGATTTTCGATGTATTCCCACATATTTCATTTTTCGGAACAGGGCCTTCTAATCTCTTTCCAGCCAGATTCATGCAATTCAAACTTGAAACACTGCAAAGACTATCAGGAATTCGACCTGACAACTTATTGTTCGAAAAATCTAAGAACTCAAGCTCCATAAGATTCCTGATCCCCCATGGAATTTCACCAGTGAACGCATTCCCGTGAAGATCCAGCGTGGTCAAATACGACATATTGCCCAAAGCACAAGGCAACTTTTCAGAGAACAGATTGTTACTCAAATTCATTGTCTCGATCCGCCACTCCATGGAACTAACATAGAAATCATCTAAACAACCCGATATTTTGTTTTGTTGTAGAAAAAGCCCAACAAGATTCACCATGCTCGAAAGTGTTGAAGGAAGCTCACCTTCAAGGAGATTACGACTTAAGTCCAAATGAGTCAACCCCGTTAACTTCCCAAATGTGGAAGGATTGAGCCCGAGAGTTGGTCACCAGTCAAATTAAGCTTAACCAGACTATGAAGTTGGCCTAATTCAACCGGTATGTGCCCAGTGAGGTTACTGTTCTCCAAATACAGCCCATGCAGCTTCAAAGACTGACAAAACTCAGCTGGTATACCACCATCCAACACATTTCCTGATAAATCTAATGTCGTTTGGTTGGTTAACTTTGCTAACGACTTAGGTAACTCCCCTGACAGCATGTTACCATTAAGTAAACGATCCGTTACAACCAAACAGTCTCCGGACTCGTCAGGTATCTCACTAGTCAACCGGTTATTGGACAGATCATACAACCCATGATGCTAAACAAAACTCGAGTCAGGTATACTAACCTCCCTAAAATAACTTGAATTCTTCGAATAAGGAATAAAGCCCGAAAGATCATTATTCAAAAGTACCAAGCACTGCAACTCAGACAAACCCGTTACCTCAACCGGAATTGACCCGTTTAATCTATTGCCACCAAGGTCCAATGTTATTCATGCATAAAACTACTTTTGTAATAATACTTAACATTATGGGTTTAGATAAAAAAAACTGTGGACTGCAGAAGTAAGATCCAAAGCTAAAAACTGTGGACTGCAGATATTTCAGGTTAATCCGGCCCAATTTTGACAAGTACAAAAACCACCCGTTCAACCAGACCTATTTTGATCCATTACGCTACTGCCCAAATTGCAAGCTTCTCGGAATAAATGCATGAATTAGCATTATTGTGCTTTACCTGTGCTTTCCAACAACGCTGCAACAACTTTGATACCCATGATTCCCATTTCATGTTATTCATTCCATACACCTCGACATGATCTGTTGGAGAAGTTATTACCTTTCATAGCACCCTACATCTTAAAAGATCTTAAATGAAAGAAATCCAGAACACCCATAGAATGTGGAATTACAACAACCTTTTCACCGCTTGTGGCTACCATGAGTTCTAATTGCTCTTCATTCTGCTTAAAGTTTGATCTCGTAACTGGTTATCATAATTTTCCCAATCATCAAAACCATTTAAAAAGGTAAGTGCCTCTATTTTGGGATTTGAGCATACCTCGGTATTTTGAAAAGAGAGCCTCCAATCATAAGCAGTCATATACTTTCTTAACCTAGAAGTCGCTTGAGACGTCCCATGACCTTGAGTTTGAACCCATTTAAGACCATAACCATGGGTACTTAGCCACATCATATTTAAGTGATTTAAGTTATTTGATAATATCAATTGCATGTTAAAGACATCAGATTTATAATAAAAACACTTGCTGATAAACTTGCACCAAGTAAAACTTCTATCTTCTAATTGCTCTTCATTTATGTAACCGTGCACTAGTTCAAAAGGCATGATTTCGTATCTAAAACTTCTGTGTACGTTTTAAGAGCAACTTATAGAATATCATAGGTCTATATCCGCGATATACAATAACCCACATCAACCCGTTTGAGATATACAATAACCCACATCAACCCTTTATGAGTAACCTTTAGTTATTATCAGCGAAAAACTGTGAATAGAAGACTTACACCAGGTAACAGAAGAGATTCAACTACAAGCATTTGAGCACCGAAATGTTTTGCTAGAGCCTTTGTCAATGTTTCCTGGTATATTTCTAAGCCTGTGTCGTGATCCAATGTTAGTAACTAAAAAATATAAGAGTTATGTAAGCATGTTGAAGGGTATACCTGCCGAACCAGATAAGAGTATCCTGGGGCACAAAGTAGGCAGATCTGAGGCATACTTCACAAACTCATTATGTTTCAGATGTATACAGGTGGATGTAATCAGTACATTCTTTGTGGTTTCACTGTATTCGGAAAAAATAGCAAGGTTAGTAAAATTGTTTATTGAATACAGCGATACAGAAAAACACAAGAAAAAAGGACTTCAGACAAAACCACGAGCCTTTGGTATAACAAGATTACATTATCTATAATTAGTACACAAAATAAAAAATGTGATTGTACTCAAAAACTAACAAGCAAGCCTTATCTTAAAATTTACATTTGTTTCCTTCTTTATTCTCATAATAACTATTCAAATGGCTGAACATCATTATTAGCAATATCATTTTAAACATTGTACTCACTTTTTAAATAGAAATAATAGGTACTAACTACTAAACTGTGTTTAGCTATTACGTTAAAAGACGTTAACTACAATTTCAATCCTATAGTTCAGCACATTTAAAGACCAAGATGGCTATAGAGCTATATTTGCATAAATATGAAGGGCAATGGTCATTTTAGAAAGATATACAAAGAACCAAGTTTTAGTAAAGAACCAACAAAATATAACTAATCAAAATTGGCCAGATGGCAATAGTATGACCAAAATTTAATTATGTAGACATATATGAAGTGTATTAAATGAATAATATTAATTATACAGGAGACAAGTAATTCAAATTCACTGGGTAAACATGTATAGAGGAAACAAAACAAAAAGGGCAATCGGCACAAGATAGATAGAAAGTGAGTCAGTGGTCAAACCTTAGATAATATGGAAAATCATTAAATGTGACTTCAATGGTATCGGGATCAACAATTCCTTTTTGTAAACTATCTTTATATGCTTGACGTCGGGCTGCTAATGAGATCGGAGAATCATTATCCTTTTGCGACTCTTTCCACTCATCAAGAATTTTCAAGATATCAAACTCAGAAGCAGAGGATCCAACAAGCATACGCAGAAGTGGTCGCAATTCATGAGTTTCCGCAGGAGTGTTTCCCATCTCTGCATCAACCGAAGCACCATCAAGGTTTTCATCAGGCACAACACCTTTCTCACTATCATTGGGATCAGAAGCAACCTTCATTTCAGTATCAGTTACACTACTATCAGGCACTTCACGAGTAGAGGGCAGATTTGGAATTCCAGTTTGTATGCCTTTGCCTTTGCGAGAAGGCGGGGGAAGAAGAGATAACTCTTTCTGAATATTAGACAAAGATGTTAATATTGACGCTCCAGTGACTGCAGATGGGTCTCTAGATCTTGATTCAAACTGCAATCCTTTTAATGAACTACTGTGCGCTTCTAGTATGATCATCGAAGCTGCCACATCAGCAGCAACATTATCATTGGATAGCTGCTAGAATATCTGGCAATATGAAGAAAATTTGAGTATAAGAACATACATAATGTAGTATAAAGTAGAAACAATTATATTAACCACAATTATTGTAGATTGCTACTCACTGATATGCTTGGAGACGAGCTGGTCCAGGCTTCAGATCCCTTATCATAATCTGTAGCTAAGTACATGGCGGATGTAACATTTCCTTTCCCTTCATCATAAGCTTTTCTACTAAAGAAAACTTTTCCTGTGTAAATTGAAATAGTTGCCAATTAACCATATCCCCAAATTTAGTCTGACAATTTAAAACAGGTGTTCATATTTACTTACATTGATCTCCTTTTCATCTTTTGGTGTCATGTCCTCATTTATATCAACAATCATGGGAGTAAACATCCAGTCATGCTCAGAAACCTGTTTAGGAAATGAGGCCAGGAATATATCTTACAAATGAATACAAGGAAAAGAAAGCTATCACAAAGAAGCGGAAATTTGACCATGAATGTCAACTATGCGAGAGAGGCAATTTGGACCTTTTTTACTTAAAAAAGATGAAGAAATAAAAATTCAAAAAATTATATATACAACATTAGTGTATTGTATAGTCTCTCATGTTACTCCTATTTAATATATGGCGGTGCATAATTTTTTGTTCATTTATATACAACATTAGTATATTGTATGGTCTCTCGTGTTAGTCCTATTTAATATATGGTGGTGCATCATTTTTTGTTCATTTATATTACAATATTGCATTGATATTCAAATTAAAAATCTTTTATTTTGTAGATATTAAACAAACTAAGGATGTACTACAGTGAACTTTTTGTAAAAATAAACCTCATAAATCCAGAAATTCGGGAACAGGGAGCAGAAAATGGCAAGGACTTCTGAAAGATATATGCAACCACAAGCTCAATTGCCTCCTCCGTGAAAGAAGCTGAGAAGAGGTGTGCAGCAACCCATCTTTTCGCCAACCTAGAGACAAGCAACAAAGTTAAATGTTAGAATTGGATCTCTTTGTTCTGGTCATCGGAGGTAGACAAATAATACAAAAAGTTCAACAATAAATGCTCACTGTACAAAAAGTTAACGGAAAAGTTTATCTTTTTCATTAAACTCAGCTTCTGTTGACCTAATTTCTTTTATATCTCCTTCATCAGTCATATTTGTTGAATTTTATGTTTTTATGATCGATTAATATTCCGGTGATGACTCCGGTAGCGATTCCAGTAGAAGATGGTGTTTGACGGTGTTAGAAGGTGAAGAACGGTGAAGACGGTTGTAGAAGGTGAAGCAGTGAAGCGATAATTGTGGAGGAGTAGTGGTGGTTTGATTTGGCGGTGAAGGTGGTTTGAACGGCGGTGGTTGTGAGAGAGAATAGTTGTTTTCACGTTCAAATGTAGAAGATGTGTGTTTTTTTTCTTTATGTATCAGATGTGGATTGTTAATTACAAAATTATCCTTGTTTGTAAATGAGTTAATAAGACCACTAAAAAGGCAAAACAAACACCCCCTCGGGTTCGTGAAACTTGTAAAAACGGAGAGCGACTTACTCTCAGATCTTTATCACAGACCAGAATACTCACTGATCATCAGTGAATGAATTAAGCTATTTTTAGTTTAAATACTTTGTAATAGACAATTGAGTCGAAATCTGGCCTAACATATACATTTATGAGAAAATAACATAAATACTATTTATTAATAATGTATTTTCATCTTATGACTTAAGTATATTTCATGAAATTTTTTATAAAATAATGATAGTTTGATAAAAGCCCTTTACTTAAAATATGTTTCATAAAGCCTTCTCTAAAACAGTTATGGCATCATAAAATCCGCCTAAGTTATACTTATATTATTATTCTGCTATACATTTTCAAATATGTTACTAGAGCCGGCAATTTTGACACGAAACCTGTTAACACGACACGACCTGTTCTTAACAAGTTTCGTGTTTGACCTTAACAGGTTTCGTGTCTTAACATGTCAGACCTGTTAAAACCTGTTATGACCTGTTAATATTATAATATATATATTAAGAGTTTTATGAATGTTTGTATTGTTATCATTATGTATTTATGTATTAGTTAAGACTTAAGATTTGTGATGTACTGATGTATGTTTCATGTGGGTCTTTGAAATTGTATGAACTTTTGCATTATGTATCATTATGTATGTTAACAGGTTCTTAACAGGTGCATGTTAACAGGTCTTAACAGGTTCTTGTATCATTCAATTTGGTCATATGCATGTTAACAGGTTCTTAACAGGTCTTAACAGGTGCACCTGTTTATTTTTGTGTCGTGTTCGTGTTTGAGAAAAATGACACGATTAGTTAACAGGTCGTGTTCGTGTTTGGCCTTAACAGGTTCGTGTCTTAACAGGTTCGTGTAACCTGTTATGCCAGCTCTATATGTTACCCTTATAAACACCATTTATGAGAGATTTTCAAACCCCCTTTGTCGTCCCGTTATTAGTTTTATGAACCGATGTTTACATTTCTTTTACATTTTTTATATATTAGCTTAGATACCTTATATAATTTCACCAATTGAATTGTCTTGGAACTCAAAATTGTTGACATAAATAATGTCTTAAAACATTGTTAGCATATTAACAATGTCTCTATGTTTTGATAATTACAAAGCATAAACTCATTAACCTAAAACTTATGACGTAAACAAGTTTTTAGTGCTTAATATTTGTCTTTGCTTCCATATCACTTAAGGTATGAATAAACAAAGGGTTTATTACATTTCATGATCAAAGGAAATTTTTCTAATCACTAGAATTTTTATAAAATTTATTAAACATCTTATATCTTTTACAAAATTACTTTTGGAATTAAAAGAATATGTTTAATTACTTTTGGAATTAAAAGAATATGTTTAATTCATTATAAATATATGATTTCAAATTTCCAACTAAAAATGGCAAATTCTATCCAGAAAAATATTCCCCACTAAAAGACAAGAAAAACCAACGTTCTGAAGGGGCGGCCCCCTTAATCATTAAGGGGACCGGCCACTAATTAAGGGGACCGGCCAAGCTCCAGAACAGTGTTTTTCTCTCCTATAAATACTGGATCAGTTCACACATTTTCCACACCTTTTGCACTTCTAAACTTTCTGATCTAGATCCAAATCTCTATTCTCTTATCCTTTGATCATAAGTGTATAATTCTTTGTTTCAAAGTGATCCAACCTTCATCCTCCCAAGTGCAAGAGAAGAATACTTCTATCCCTCAAGATAAGAAGTATTACAACTTGTTGTGATCTCCACATCCAAGTTGTTGGTGCATCATCAAAGATCATTTACATTATCCTTTGTGAAGATTGTTGTGAATATTTGATTGTCGATAGTTGTGTTAGATATAGATTGTGTGATTAGTTAGTAGCTTGGTGTGAAGAAGAAAAGCTAGGAACTAGATTGGTGTGAAGAAGATAGGTGTGGAGAAGTTAGTTGTGAAGTAGATAGATTTGAAGAAGTTGTGTAGAAGTTGTAACTTAGGTGTGACGAAGTTGTGGTGTGTAAATTGGTGTGTAAATTGGTGTGTACGGTTTTCTCCGCCATAAGGGAGCTTGTTGATATAGTGAAGAAAACTCTCGAGTTAGGTGCTCGGGGAGTGGAGTAGGGCAAGGAAGGTGTCCTTGTAGCTGAACCACTATAAATCTCTTGTCTCGCGGTTCGATCTTTCCATCTCTTACTTATTTCATTACTTATCATTGTAATATATTGTGTAGTGTTAATTGTTTATATTGTACAAGACTTGAGATCACATATTATCGAATCTAAGTTTTTAAAAGCTAAGTAAACACTAAAACTATTTTTATAACAAATTAAAAAGACGTAAAACTATTCAACCCCCCTTCAAGTTTTCCACAATTGGTATCAAGAGCCACGTCTAGCAAGTTTTTTTTAAAAATATATTGTATTTTAAAACTTGTAACGATCTATAGAATCTGAAAAATATTTTGAAGGGCAATCTATGCAAAGACCACCACTATTTGAAAGTGATGGATTTTTATATTGGAAAAATAGATTCGAAACATATGTGAAATCAAAAGATCTTGATCTTTGGCATATTATTACCTTTGGTGATTTTCCTCCTATTCAATATAATGTTGAAACTAAAATGAATGAAATTGTATCTTTTGAAGAACAAAATGATGATTTGAAAAAGAAATTAGCAAAAAATAATGAGGCTAAAATGGTAATTTATAATGCGTTACCACGCAAAGAATATGAAAGAATTTTTATGTGTAAAACCGCCAAAGAAATTTGGGATTCTTTACTAATTACTCACCAAGGTAATAGCCAAGTCAAAGATAATAAAATAGATCTTCTTGTACAACAATATGAACAATTTACGATTTCGGAAGAGGAATCAATTGATAATGCTTTTGCTAAGTTTAACACTATCATCACAAGTTTAAAAGCACTTGATGAGACATTTTCTAGTAAAAATTGTGTTAGGAAATTTCTTAGGGCATTGCATCCAAAATGGCGAGCTAAGGTCACGGCAATTGAAGAATCAAAGAACTTGATGACATTATCACTAGATGAACTAATTGGCAACTTGAAGGTTCATGAAGAAATCATAAGAAGAGATTCGGAAACGGTCAAAGTCAAGAAAGAACAAACCAAATCCATTGCTCTAAAAGCCAAAAAGGAACCTAGTGATGATGATGATTCAAGTGACGAAAGTGAAGACGAAGAATATGCAATGGCCGTAAGAGAATTCAAGAAGTTCTTCAAGAGACGAGGAAGATTCACTAGATCATCACGAGACGAAAGAAAAGCATTCCAAAGGAATAGAAGTGACAACTACGGGAAAAGAAAGTGCTTTAGATGTGGAAGTCCAAATCATCTCATTGGCGAATGTCTAAAGCCACCGGGTTATGAAAATCAATGTGCTTTTGTTAGTGGAACATGGAGTGATAGTGACAAAGAAGAAGTTGAAAAGCCAAGAGACGAAAAGTGTTTTATGGCAAAAGAAACAGACGAAATATGTTTAGGAATTGACTTGGAACTTGACGAATGGATCACAGATAGCGGATGTTCGAGGCACATGACGGGGAACCGCAAGTTATTTTCTACATACAAGGCATACAATGGAGGTAACGTTATTTTCGGTAGTGACTTACGTGGAAAAATCATTGGCAAAGGTACGATTTCTCAAGACTTACTTACCATTAAAAATGTAGAACATGTAGATAAATTAACATATAACTTGCTTAGTGTAGGACAAATATGTGATAATAAATGTAGAGTCACATTTACCGAAGAGGATAGCGAAATAATTAAGAATGGAAAAATTATAGGTAGAGGAATTAGGAAAGGTGGCATATATGTTATGAAACTAGGAAACAAACCTGAGGATAGGATATGCCTAACGACCCTAGATGAAAACTCTACATTGTGGCATAGGAGATTAGGACATGCTAACATGCAACAAATACAATCTTTGGCCTCTAAGGAATTAGTTAGAAATTTGCCTAATCTAAAATATGACAAGCATTTTTGTGATGCATGTAAAATTGGAAAACAAGCTCATGCTAGTCACAAAGCTAAGAATATAGTATCCACTACTAGGTGCCTAGAATTATTACATATGGATCTTTTTGGTCCATCCGCTGTGCGGAGCTATGGAGGAAACAAATATACCTTAGTAATAGTAGATGACTACTCACGATACACATGGATTAGATTTTTAAGTGACAAAACCCAAGCTTTTGAAAAATTCGAAATATTTAGTACAATGATTCAAAATAAATTAGGATGCTCAATAGTTGCCATTAGGACGGACCATGGTAGGGAATTTGATAACGAAGTACAATTCGGAAAATATTGTGAGTTAAATGGAATATCTCACAATTTCTCCACTCCTCGTACTCCTCAATCAAATGGCGTAGTAGAAAGAAAAAATAGGTCACTGCAAGAAATGAGTAGAACTATGTTAAATGAACAATCCATCCCACAAAAATTTTGGTGTCACGCCGTAGATACATCAACTTATATTTTAAATAGGGTATCAATTAGAAGAATTCTAGGAAAAACTCCTTATGAGTTATTAAGAGGTAGAAAACCAAACTTAAGTTACTTTAGGGTATTTGGAAGTAAATGCTATATTTTAAACACTAAGGACTATCTCACTAAGTTTGATCTAAAATCATATGAAGGAATATTTTTAGGATACTCACAAAATAGCAAAGCATATATAATACTTAACAAACACTCCATGAAAGTAGAGGAATCACTAAATGTAACATTTGATGAAACACCACCACTTCCTAAAACATTACCTTTAGAAGATGATGACTTAGTCGAAGATGAAGCTATTGAGGTTAGTAAAACAAAACCCATAGGAAATGATAATGAAGACATTCACTTAGAAAATAACGAAACTGTTAATATTAAAGAATCTAGATCACATCCATTAGATAATATAATAGGACATCTTAACCAAAGAACCCTTAGGTCACAAGCCCAAGATAAAAACAATTTATTTTGTTTCCTCTCAGCAATAGAACCTAAGAATATTAGCGAGGCTTTAAAGGATGAAAGTTGGGTTATAGCTATGCAAGAAGAATTAAATCAATTTAAGGCAAATGATGTTTGGGAATTAGTCCCAAATCCAAATGATATGACCATCATAGGAACCAAATGGGTATATAGGAATAAGTTAGACGAGAATGGAATAGTTACTAGGAATAAAGCTAGGTTAGTTGCCCAAGGTTATAATCAACAAGAAGGAATTGATTATGACGAAACTTATGCCCCCGTAGCTAGACTAGAATCGATTAGGATATTACTTGCCTATGCTTGCGCCCTATATTTTAAGTTATTTCAAATGGATTTGAAAAGTGCATTCCTTAACGGTTTTATCAATGAGGAGGTATATGTGGCATAACCTCCAGGATTCATTGACTTCGCAAAACCTGATTATGTTTATAAGTAAAAGAAAGCTTTGTATGGACTCAAACAAGCTCCCAAAGCTTGGTATGATAGATTAAAAGCTTTTCTTATTAAACATGATTATTCCATAGGAATGGTAGATAACACTCTTTTCACTAAAAGGAAAGACCCAAATCTCATCATTGTCCAAATATATGTTGATGAAATTATATTTGGATCGACTTGTCAAGACATGTGTGATGAATTTGCCAAAATCATGCATGATGAGTTTGAGATGAGTATGATGGATGAACTTAACTTCTTCCTAGGATTACAAATAAAACAATTAGAAGATGGAATATTTTTTAACCAATCTAAGTACATTAAGGAAATGCCTAAGAAGTTTGGCCTAGAAGACTCAAAACCCATGAAAACTCCCATGTCTACGGAGGTAAAGCTCACAAAGGACGATGAAGGTGAGTCCGTAGATAACACCAAGTATAGAGGAATGATAGGTAGTTTACTATACTTGACGGCAAGTAGACCCGACATCATGTTTAGTGTCTGCCTTTGTACCCGTTTTCAAGAGGATCCCAAAACCTCTCACCTAGAAGCGGTTAAGCGTATCTTCCGATACGTTAAAGGCACTATACACTTAGGATTATGGTATCCTAAGGAATCCGGCATAGAAACCATTGTCTATGCGGATTCGGATCATGCGGGAGATTACGTAGATAGAAAGAGCACTAGCGGTATTTGCACGTTTATGGGATGTTGTCTAACGTCTTGGTTTTCGAAGAAGCAAACCGCTCTTGCTATTTCTACCACCGAAGCCGAATATGTAAGCGCTGGAAAGGCATGTCAACAAGCACTATGGATGAAACAAGCTCTCGTAGACTATGGCATTAGGTTAGAAAATGTCCCCATTATGTGTGATAATAAAGGTGCGATAGATTTAAGTAAAAATCCGGTGCAACACTCTAGGACTAAACACATAGAAATACGTCACCATTTTCTTAGGGATAATGTACAAAAAGGAAATATATCTATAGAAAAGGTTGCATCGGAAGACAACATTGCAGATATATTCACAAAACCCCTTAAGCGTGAATTATTCAACCACTTGCGTTTAGGATTAGGAATGATGGAACAAGTTGACTAAATTATATTGAATTAATTCAAATTTATACTTGCATGAATTTTTTTTTTTTTTTTTTTTTTTTTTTTTCATTTCACCTTTTCTGAGTCTAGGAATCTATTTCGCACAAAACTAAAGATTGAAAAAATTCATTTTCTTTGCATAAACCTTTTTGTAAAACTCAATCAATTTTCTCTAAAAATTATTCTCATAACCTAGGAATCACATGAAGATCATTTTCCTTGCATTGTTGACTAATTGTAAAAACATTGTCTTTCAAAATCATGCATAAACTCTCACATAAATTGTCAAGGTATATAATCTAATATATGTCTTTGACATTCATGATCGAGCAAAAAATGAATCAAGGAGATCATTTGGATTGTTTCTTAGGACCGTTATTTCGTTTTGCATCTAGGAGTCAAAACAATCACAACTCCACATTTGTTGCATATAGACACTCACTAGGACAAATTCCCTAATAATGGTGTCATCTTGATCCATCACTAGCTTTTCACTAACTAATTGCCTTTGCCTTTAATCTAAGATAGGTGCCTTAGGAAGCTTAAGTGTGCTTGCCTTTACTTACCTCCTATTGCTTATTATGTGTTGATTATTTGCTCCTTTGCCTATGTGTTTTTGCATGCATGCTATATCTTGATTAGATTAGATTCTATATTGCCTAAGAGAATTGAACTTGCTTGAATTCTAATCCAAACACATAACCTTTCTGCAAATTTTCTGCCAAAAACCCAATTCTGGCAACCTGGAAATCACCAGATGGGCGGCCCCCTTAATTTTGTAAGGCGGCCCCCTTAATCATTAAGGGGACCGCCCCCTAATTAAGGGGACCGGCCATCTGATGGTCGGGTTTACAGAATCTTTTCTGCTTTTTAGCCCATTTCAACCTACATTTCCCAATTTTCACCAACACAATTTGTCCTAATCTCCCAAACAAACTTTATCCATCCATAAACACACAAATCTTACACTATAAATACCTCCAATCCTCAAGACTCTTTACTCATCCCTTCATGGCTTCTCCAAACAAACCCAAACCAAAAGCCTCAAGGCTTGCAAGAATGACGGAAAAACCCGTTTGGCGAAGAAAAAGCCCTCGAAACAAATCCATCATAACAAATGAAGTTGGAAGTCATTCAACACCACCAACCACTTACTTCCCAAACTTTCCACCAAATTCACAAGGACATTCATTTGATCCTACTTACAAACCATACAACATTGGCCAAACATCTTCCTTCATGCCAAATCACTCACCTCATCCTCAAATCCCTTGTAATGATCCATACAAGGTTGATCAACCATCCCACTACAACTCCAACTACACAAACCCAATTCATCCATATCAACACAATGACTTTCTCCACATTACCACGGAAAAGCAAAAGTTCCGTGAGGAAATATCACAAATCCATGATCTTCGTGATCTCAATGCCATGCATCTTGCACAACGCAACAAAGGGCAACCTCCATCATCACCCTATAACAATTGCCTTCCTCACTCTCTCAACTTGGATCAAGTTACAAACCACACTCACTATTGCCCTTGTTGCATCTTTCTCCAAAAACAAATCCTTTACTTGAGTGAAGATATTTATTGGATTGAATATCTCCTCACTCGACCTCATCCCATTCCACCCCTAACACGATACAATATCGTAAGGGCTACCTCTTCCGCTCCATACCTCACTCCATCTAACAACTAAGCTTTATGCTTATGTTATCCCTCAAGCAAATAAAACAATCAACCATGAGTTGCAAGCAAGTCTAAGTGCTCTTTCTAGGCAATATAGGACTATGTCTTTTCATTTGTTTTATTATGATTAATATACCTTAAGCATATTAAATGTTGTAATGCTTTCTATGATGCTTGAATGAATCTATTTTTATAACTATTGCTTTGCATGTATATTTGCCTTGCTCTCTTCTAATATTTTGTGTAGCCAAGATTTCCATAGCTCATCTCCTTGGTGCTCTCAAATGAGGGGGAGTATACATCAAGGGGGAGCTTTAACCTTTTTGATTTTATAAAAAGGGGGAGAAGAGAATGTTAAACTCTAAATTCTTGTCTAAAAATTATTTTTTAGACCTAATGAGTTTAAGGTTTTGTAATCATCAAAAAGGGGGAGATTGTTGACATAAATAATGTCTTAAAACATTGTTAGCATATTAACAATGTCTCTATGTTTTGATAATTACAAAGCATAAACTCATTAACCTAAAACTTATGACGTAAACAAGTTTTTAGTGCTTAATATTTGTCTTTGCTTCCATATCACTTAAGGTATGAATAAACAAAGGGTTTATTACATTTCATGATCAAAGGAAATTTTTCTAATCACTAGAATTTTTATAAAATTTATTAAACATCTTCTATCTTTTACAAAATTACTTTTGGAATTAAAAGAATATGTTTAATTCATTATAAATATATGATTTCAAATTTCTAACCAAAAATGGCAAATTCTATCCAGAAAAATATTCCCCACTAAAAGACAAGAAAAACCAACGTTCTGAAGGGGCGGCCCCCTTAATTCCTTAGGCGGCCCCCTTAATCATTAAGGAGACCGGCCACTAATTAAGGGGACCGGCCACGCTCCAGAACAGTGTTTTTCTCTCCTATAAATACTGGATCAGTTCACACATTTTCCTCACCTTTTGCACTTCTAAACTTTCTGATCTAGATCCAAATCTCTATTCTCTTATCCTTTGATCATAAGTGTATAATTCTTTGTTTCAAAGTGATCCAACCTTCATCCTCCCAAGTGCAAGAGAAGAATACTTCTATCCCTCAAGACAAGAAGTATTACAACTTGTTGTGATCTCCACATCCAAGTTGTTGGTGCATCATCAAAGATCATTTACATTATCCTTTGTGAAGATTGTTGTGAATATTTGATTGTAGATAGTTGTGTTAGATATAGATTGTGTGATTAGTTAGTAGCTTGGTGTGAAGAAGAAAAGCTAGGAACTAGATTGGTGTGAAGAAGATAGGTGTGGAGAAGTTAGTTGTGAAGTAGATAGATTTGAAGAAGTTGTGTAGAAGTTGTAACTTAGGTGTGACGAAGTTGTGGTGTGAAAAGTGGTGTGTAAATTGGTGTGTACGGTTTTCTCCGCCATAAGGGAGCTTGTTGATATAGTGAAGAAAACTCTCGAGTTAGGTGCTCGGGGAGTGGAGTAGGGCAAGGAAGGTGTCCTTGTAGCCGAACCACTATAAATCTCTTGTCTCGCGGTTCGATCTTTCCATCTCTTACTTATTTCATTACTTATCATTGTAATATATTGTGTAGCGTTAATTGTTTATATTGTACAAGACTTGAGATCACATATTATCGAATCTAAGTTTTTAAAAGCTAAGTAAACACTAAAACTATTTTTATAACAAATTAAAAAGACGTAAAACTATTCAACCTCCTTCTAGTTTTCCACAAAAATAATATCTAAAAACTTAAAGGTTAGAGCATAACTCAAATTATAAAACATTATACAAAATCATGGTTATTAGTACAACATAATAAGTATACCAAGAAATTAAACACTACTAGCAGGGTACCCGCGTGTTGCAGCGGCGGGTACCCTGAAATTAAATTTTCCAGTTAATCATGTATTTTACTTTATTATGTTCTTTTTTAACAATAAATTTACGTATATCAGGAATTTCGTTTAGCCCATGCCCGTTCGGGCTTAAGTCCGTTTGGCCCGCACCCGTTCGGGCCCAAGCCCATTTGGAATCAAAGTTAGCCCATAATTTATTCATAAAAAGCTTTAATGCATCACAATGTTTTTATAAAGATAACTGATGAGGCGAAAAATGAACCACTTTTAGGGGGTCATTTAAGCCCGGAATTGAATTTATTTGATCAAATATTGCCCTAAATCGTTCCTTTTGTGATTTTAGGTACTTTGGGAGTGAAATCTGGAAAAGGAAGCAATTCGGACGTTTTTGGAGCATAAAAGTGAAGAAAACGCCAAAGTCTTAATTTTCCTTGCTGGGAACAGTAGGTGACGGCGTCAAGAAGGAATTTCTGACGGCGTCAAGAGTAATTTCCATGACGACCCAGTACAGATTTGACGGCGTCACGAAGTAGGGCGTCAAGAGTAAAATTCATGACGGCCTGGAAAATGCTAACACATGACGGCGTCAAAAGTAGATCAGGGCAGTCCGAGAAGTATTTTGGCGGCGAGATGACGGCGTCACAAGATTTGTCTTGACGCCGTCAGACCCTATTTCCTATATATAGTTTTCTAATTTTCACATTAAAAGAAAAAAAGTTTTGGAGAAACCCTAAGTACGAACTTGGTGCGAATTTTACAGGTTTTTCAAGGGTTCTAAGCCCTTGATACCTTTCATGTGTAATTGAGATAAGTATTCTTTTAATTCAATCAATATGTCTATGTGTTGGTTGTCTATATCTTGTTCTTGTCTTAATTCCATCATGCTAGGCTAGATCTATCTTGTGTTTGCTTGGATCTAATGAAACCTAGATGTTAATTATGTGTTGATTACTTGTTTATAATTGTATTGGATGAATGAATTCGATGTTAGGCTTAAGAAAACTGGCAGATCTCTAAATGGTAGCATGCTTGAACGTCTTAGGAAACACGAACTGATGTGCACTAGGTTTTTATTGGTTGTATTTAATGCATGAGCCACTGTTAATAATCCCTATGGTTGTGCTGGGCATGGCATAGGAGGAGATAAGAGCTCATAGGATTGGGGAGTTAAGTGTGCCACCCCATGAATGGTATTAAGGAATACAATCCGTCATCCACGCAACTATTACAAGTAATTAACGTGTAAAAGATATCTAGGGAGTAGTGAAATCTAAGTAAACACATTTTCTCCACTTATTGCTCACAACCTTAGTATAATTTAGTTTATTTTCATTTCTTGTATCTTATTTTGATTGCATCTTTAGTATTGGGTTAGTTGACTAGCAACTAATTCCGCCCAAATCCTTAAAACCCGAGATTTTTACTTGCTTTCTAAAAAAATATAAAAACACAAAAATAATCATCCCTCATCTTTAGAACTAGTATTTAGGTTTTCTAATCCTAGCGACACTATTCCTAGCTGAACGATCAATCCCCCGGTACTTTTCACTATACTATACTACAACGATCAGGTACACTGCCTGGTGGGGGTTGTAAGCTTCTCAAGATCCCTTGAGAGGTAAAGCCTGGTGCGATTCCCACGTATCAAGTTTTTGGCGCCGCAGCCCGGGGAATAGTTATTGTCTAGGTTAGAATCTCTTTTTATTAGGTCTACTAGCTAGATTCCTTTCTAGTGAGATTTTATTTTTATTTTTAGGTTTTCTTTAGTCTATCTTATTTCTTTGTTTCCTTTTTTCGTAAACTATTTCGATGGATAACAATAACATTGATCGTTTGATTCCTGTTATTCGTGTTTTTCGTCGTAGGATTTTCCAAATGCCCGCCCCACTCCCTTTAGTTGAGGATGAGAACCCACCTAACCTCTCGCCCAACCACCACTTTGACAATAATTCTGAGTTAGAGGAGTCTGATCATGATGATGACCGTAGGGCTAGCCCTTTTTACTATTCAGACTCCGACAAGGATCTTGATGATGGTGATGTGATTGATGAGAATAGGATGGAAGAGGAAGTGAACCCTCTTAGGTATGTCGACCCTAGAACAAGGATTGAGAGTGATAGTTCATTCAACATGCAATTTCCTTGTAAGATCAGATTTAGGAGCTTTAACGCCTATCTTAACTCATCTCTCCCAATGAACATAATCTCGCGTAATGAATATAATAAAATCATGGTAGATGAGTTAGAATACAAAGGTGAAAATATTATTGCTAGGGCAATACCATTGCACGTGTTTGTAGGAAGCTTGGTTTATCTTGTTGAGTTCATGGTTATGGAGAATCTAGGAGAGTTTATTGATGATAAGTTGACCCAAGTGGTGTTTGGAAGACCTTTCAAACGGTTGACCAACCTCGATGAAAAACTCATAGAAGGGTTAATTACATTCTCGGATGGGGATGAAGATTTTGTTTATCAAATGCCCCGTACACACCCTAGGTTCAAGGATTTTTCCATGGAAAAGTGTAGTAGGTATCCGCCCATAGAAATGCTAAGTGAGAATGATAAGAGAAAAGGACTAAAGTATACTCATGAAAAGAATAAAAGATACTATCGCGGATGCCTAGAGTTAGGAGATGATTATAAGAAAGATGAGGCGACTATTAGATGGCTCACACTTGGTTATGTGAGCATAAGCGATACACGTTAACCCATGACCTTGAGTCTAGCTACAAGACTCGTAAATAAAGAAAAGCGCTTCTTGGGAGGCAACCCATGTTTTGTGTGATTTTATTTTGTTTGTTTGTTATTTGCTTCCGTATGCATGCTTTATTTTTATTGTTGGTTGATCATGTTTCTAAATTAAATAGTGGAAATACTTTACTTTGTTGTTATGGCCTAGTCTTAACTCCACCTAAAAGTATTTTTGCAAAAGATAAGTGTAAGGGGAAACCCCAAATATGTTTTTAAGAAACAAACCGATCATGATTTTCCACAATATTAAATGAACATGTATATTCGTATTTGTTAGAGTCAAATGCTTGTATTGAGTCATAATGAAGTTTTGCAGGATTTTCCAGGAAGTAGGACCAAGTTTTTCCAGAAATTTTCCGAAAACTTAACATAAGAATTTCTGCAGGTCACTTCTGACGGCGTCACGTGTAAAAATCTGGAAATTTTACCGGTTTTGTTTTTCTAACGGAGTCTTATGGTTTTTGTGAGTTATTAAGTTTTATAATCTCCAGGAAATCTGCAAACTTCATTCAACAAGCATTATATCTTATCTTGTTTTCTAGGATTTAGTAACTTATATAGGATGCCGCCGATTTTACGCGAGGTTGTTTTTGTTTGTTTTCTCAGGTTTTACAGGTTATGTATGACAAGAAGATGATTTATATTCTGGAAGGGAAGCTTTGATTGTTCATTTTCTTGGAGAAAGATTTAACCTGGCCATCTTATTATCCATACCGAGCGAATCAGGGGAGTATTTGATTTCATTCTTTTTACTTTTTAACTTTTACATTCTTTACTTGAACATTGGGGACAATGTTCATCCTAAGTGTAAGAGGAGGGTAAAAAGATGATACCTTACATGTACACTTTCGCTTGAGTTTGTTTTGTTTAATGGTAGATGTGTAATAAAACTATGAGAAATACTTGTTAGTGCAATTTTAGCACCAAATTAAATTTTTTTTACAACATTTAGGAGTGAAACTTTAGCCATAGCAAGCATCTCATGGATAGGAGATTGTATGACTAGCACAAAACCGTATATTCAGAAAAATTTTCCACCCAAATATGTGAGGTTCGCCTTTAGATTTGATAGGAAAAGCATTTACTATTAGTGCTTATGAGTGTACCGGTAGCATTTAGATTCTACAACTTGCGTTAGTGATGCCTCCCGAGACCGCTAGTGAGACTACATTCGTGTGGTAGGATTTACTACATGATAAGAGGCATTAGGATCACCCTTGTGTTAAACCCGTATTATAATTACTTGACCATTTAAGTCATATTACTTGGATAGTTAAGTCAACTAATTTTTCCCACACCCTTAGCGTTGTACTCATTTTTAGTACACGAAACCCCTAGTACACCCACCCCAAGCCTATCTTTTCGTTTCTATCTTTAAGCATTTTACTTAAAGGAAGAATTTGTTACACCCCACTTAAATGTACAACCAAATCGCCTTAGCCTTCCGTGCATGCGCTCATTTTTAGTGCATTATTGTTATTTGTTAAACCCTAAGTTAACTATCTAATTGATTACATGGTTGCTAAGTCGAGTCATATCCTTGTACATATTGTTTTGGGACGATTGGGACTCATGGGTAAAGTACTTATTTTATGGAGTAATGGGGAAGAACATCATTTATTACCCCCATACGTGCGTTAATCTTAAAAGTGCTCCAAGTGTTTTGATTTTCTTAATTCGAGTCATTAGATTAGTTAATTGTAAAGTATGTTAAAATTCAAGTGTAAGGGAAATGTTCATTCCCTATGATGTATTATTTTGGATGGCAGGGTAAGAGTGTATGCAAAAAAAAAAAAATAATAAAAAAAAAAATAAAAATAAAAAAAAAATCGAAAAAATCAAGAAAAAGAAAAAAAAAATAGAAAAAGAAAAGAGAAAAACATACGGACTACCATCCCTTTTTATTCTATGTTCATTTTATGTTTTTGTTATTTTTCATTTATTAGCTTAAGTCGAGTCTAGTCTTGGCTTAGCAACGCCATCTTGTACATATAATTAACCAAGATTGTTAACTCGCCACCAGTAAAAACTTCCTTTATCCAACAAAATCGTGTATTTCATATCCCTACACCTAACGTTACAACCCTTTAAAAAGACCTCTTTGATAGTTTATCCTAGGTGCTTACGCCATGTGGTGGAGGTTTGATCCTTTCCCAAGCCTATGGTAATCTATTTTTCTATGAAAGGTAGTGAGAAATATCTTCCGTTTCCATATTGTAATTTATACTTTATTACACCCGAGAGATGTGAGTATCTAAACACTATTTGTGAGCTGCTTGTGTATGACCTCCGTGCTTGTCTTTGGTCTTTAGTGGAACGATTATTTGTTGTAATTACTTTTATATTAGTGTTAAATGACCCCTAACTTGTATTTTGAGTAGAATAAAAGCGCATTTGCTTGAGGACAAGCAAATCTCAAGTGTAAGGGTATATGATGAGTGATGAGTGTCTAAATACTCATCATTTTATACCAATCTGAGCTGCCAAAATATACAAAAACACTCAAATATGTATCAAAATACTTAAAATATCTTAAAGGTGTGTTTTATATGTTTCAAACGCAAAATATGCAAAAACAGATGAAAAACGTACAAAGTTTGCATAATTGGCAGTTTCAGTCCCTCAACTTTCATAAATTGTCAAAACTAGTCCCTGGTTATTCTAAAAACATGAAAAAGTCATCAAAGGTCCTTTTTAATCACAAAGTTACATATTTAGTCCTTTGGTGCAAAGTTTAACAAAATTACAAGTTTAGTCCCTGTACTTTGGAAATTGACAGAAATGGTCCCTGGGATGTAAAAACTTTGAGAAAAATCAATATTGGTCCTTATACTAATAATCTTTTGCAGGAATAGTCCTTGGTGTGAAGTTTGGTGAAATTACATAATTGGTCCCTCAAGTTTGGCAGTTTGTCAGTTTTGGTCCCTGGACTTTCAAATAATGGCAGAATTAGTCCCTGGTGGAATATTTTGGATAAAAAGTCAATTTTGGTACTTGGATAATCACAAATTGTCAAATTTGATCCCTGGTTGAAAGTTTTGAAGGAATTACAAGTTGGTCCCTGAAGTTTCAATTTTGGCGAATTTAGTCCCCGGATATAAAAAATAGAAAAATATCAAAACAGGACCTTGTACTATTCAATATTGGCAAGTTTGGTCCTTGTGACAACCTTGGAAGAAACACAAACCCAGCCCCTTAACTTTTAAATAATTACAAAATTAGTCCTTGTGTGAAATAAACCAAACCGGACCCTAATGTTATTATTAAACCAAAAACAAATCCAACCCAACACACCAAGCCCACCCACTATCCTACCCCTGGCCCAAAAATAATACCAGCCCACCCCCTTGGTCAACGCCCGGTCAACAAAACCAAATACCACCCTGGTCAAACCCCGCCTAAAACCACCACCACTTCCACCTCCCTCACACAGCCAAAACCACCTTCCACCTTAGTGGTTTCACCACCACCTCACCCCAGCTGTCTCCCCTTGTCCTCCACGTCTCACCAAAGAGCATTTAATGCCTTATAACCCTCACAAGCAACCTCCACAGGTCCCATGACTTTTTGGCGCGAAAAAGGTATTTTGAATGGTGTGGATTACTTTGACCATATCAAGGGCTAACAAATGGTGGGAAATGACCCAGTGGGTCCCACAAACTCAGAAGATGGCTACAAAAGGGAAAAGAAGCAGAAGAGGAGTAGTATTAGATTAGTTTAGATTAGAGTAGTGTCGAATAGTTTAATTCTCAAATTCTAGTGTAATATTTAGCTTTTAAGCATTGTATTAAGCTTTGTCAGTGTAATTTTAACCTTTTCTAAGAATCAATTTCAAGTTTCATTTGTTATATCAGTTTATGCAATTCACTCTTATTTCAAAAATCACTAAAAGCTTATTTGTTGTTTCTAGTTGTCATTCTGGGTTTATAAAGCTAAATTAAGCTTTGACAAAGCTTATTTAAGCTTTTATATACCTCAGTTGTCTATTTAGTTCCTAAAAGAAAAATACTAAAAAAATCAAATTAAATAGTAAGAAAATAAAAAATTCATGTTACAAGCAGATTGGGTAATGGAGTATGATGGATGATGGTGTATTTCTGGTTTAGTACCTTTTGGGAGGTATTAGGATTGGTTACTAGTCCTTGGTTTATTGTTTCTCAGTCTAATACCTTTGTAAGTGATAATTCTATTTTAAGCTTTTTTTACTTGGATAATGCTTGTTACTGTTTGATCAAGTGTTCTTAAGTGCTTATTAGATACTTGTTAGTTATAATATCAACTAAAATCAGTTACTTGTTCTTAGGATTCATTTGTTCTAAAAATCAAAAATCTCACAGTGGAAAACTCACATGTGACAAATCTGAGTTATAAGCTTGTGTTGTGATTGATTCATGTTCAGTTGATCTTCATTAGTCATATTACATTATTTAGAATCAGTTTCATGGATTAAAACTTTGTTTAGCTTTGAAAATCATAAAAAGTAGTTTGTAAGGTAGTGTTTGGATTATCTGTTTAGGCCTTGTTCATGATTGTTATTGTTGTTACTTCTGGTTCAAATAGGTTACTTAGGTCCCAAATAGAATAGTTCAACTCAGTAGTCAAGTGGAAAAACACTAGAAAGTCAAAATCACCTTCAAAACATCATAAGCAGTTGACTGATTGGGCTTGACACTCCCAATTCAGCCATTCTTGCTTATCTTTTGTTATAATAGCTTAATTAAGTCTTAATATATCATATTACATCATAATCAGTAGCTAGATTAAGCTAGAAGTTCACAAAAGTCAAAGTTTTACTTTTAAGCAAAACAGTCAAAGTGCACATCTCAGATTTTCTCAAAACTTCAAGGAATTTTGTAGAATTGTGTATTAGGATCTAGGACTTGAAATTTGTTGTAGTGATACTCTACCACCCCATCTACAAGTTCTCATAGTTATCATATTTTTAGGATTTTATCTGTGGGCCCCACTCACCCCCAAACACAACTGCAGGGCAAGAAAGCTCCCCTGCACCAAATACACAGTCCCATCACCACCACTTTGGTGGTGATTTGTGACTACCTCAGTGGGCCCCAGACATCAATCTTAGCATCTTTCAACCCCCTTCCTACCAGGGAACAAAGATTGACCATTTGTTTGACCTGAAACCCAGTGGACCCCACCTAGAATAAGCCCTCAAGTCTGTCCCCATTCTGAGTTCAAACTAAGTTTTGGATTAGCTTAATCTGGCTTATCAGCTTATCTACTGAGCTTATTTGACTAATTTGAGCTTTGACAAGTCCAATCAACTTATTAGAACCAGATTCATCCATAGTGGGTCCCACATAAGCTCATTTGAGCTTATTTTCCATTTTAGTCAACAAAAGTCAACTGTGGTAGCATTAAGCTTCCACAGTGCTTAATATTAGCTTATAAAATATTTGTTTTTACAAAAGTTATCTATTTTTAAGTATAATATAGATTGGTAAAAGAAAAATCAAGAAAAAACAATATAATAGTAAGTGATAGTTTCTATTTAATTTAATTTAATTTTAATTTTCATTTTTAGATTTTTATTAAGTAAGTTGTGTTTTTATATTTTTATTAATTTCCTTATAGGTTAAAGTAATTTAAATAATTTTCTTAGATTTTTATATTGTCATTTGATATTTATTAGAATTAAAAATAGTTTTATTAATAATTATTAAATAATTAAGTTATAAATAGCATAATTAATTTTTATATAGCAACACCTAGTTTTTATATTTTTTATAGCTTTTATAATTCATAAAATAGTCTTATAAATTTTCTCATAATTTTCTAAGTTAGTTTAGTATTATTTGTAATTTAAAATAGTTTAATTAGTATAATTAATATAAATAGTTTTTAATTAATAAAAAGCTTATAAAAAGACAAAAATATTTATTTTTATTTTTTATACTTTCTTCAAGTTCATTTTAAGTTTTATAAATTATTTTTATAAGTTTTTAGTTTAATTTGTAGTGTTTATTATTTTTAGTTTTTATTTAAGTTATTTTTAATTAAATAGTTAAATAGTTTTTAATTAAATAATTAATAATAAATAATAAAATAATCTAAAAAATAGTTTTCTTTTTAATTTAATTTTATTTTAAGTTTAAGTTTATAGAATTTTCATTTTTAACCCTTGTAGTTTATTTTTCTTAAAACTCACCTTTTTCTCAGTACGCAGTCGCGTCTGATTTTAAATTGGTGTACGTTTATACGTATTAGATATTTAGGTTTCACGTAATCGTTAAATTAGTTTATCTAAGTTATTTTAAGTTATAAAACCCTAGTGTAATCACACACACACACTTTATACCCTTTCCTGTTCACATTCACTCAATCACAGATTCGTTTTTAATACCATCACAACCTCGTTGGGACATTACGACCCGGGAAAACACTGTATTTCACGGAAGCATTCGCCTCAGCTGTTTGACTATTATACTTGACCATTCACAAGTGGTTGACCAATAATTATCTGACCGTTTGAGGCGAATCAAAATTTGGCGCCGCTGCCGGGGTGGTTGTGCGTTTATTCTAAACGATTTTGCGTATTTGTGATTCTGAATATACATCCATTGTATATTTACCATCTTTTATCCATATTTTTATAAAACAAAACACAAAAATATTCACCTTTACACCCCTACCTATTTGATTCTTCATTTCTCATCCCCAAAACCCTTTGATTCTACTTTCTTCCACTTGTTCCATAATTAATTCTAATGGCATCTCTCGATGACGATTTCTTTAAACAAAGTGCCTGTAAAAGTAAAGTTGAAAAACTTATGGCCTTGTCAAAAATGTCGAGATGTTATGTTGATTATGATGGACCTTCGATTCCTATTCCCTCTCCGGTGAGGGAAAGAGATCATGAAACCGAGGTGACAAAGGACCTTGTACTTTCCTCTGACGATGGAGGTGCTAAATACGTCCAAACCACGGTTTTCCAAAAACCTGAGCTCACAAATGCTCCTAAACCTTCAAGAATCAATCCTGATCTTTCACGGTTTACGGTTAAAAGTTTGTCAAGCAAACGTACAGAGCTTTGGGCAATTACTGAAAAGAACAATTTGCCTAATCTTCACAATTATCAAAGACAAAAACCCGAGACCATAACGGAAGTGGTGGAAATTGCTAGCTCTAAGAGCACACCACTTGTCCCACCTCCAGATTTTGTTCCTTGTGTCGGTTGTGGTGAGCCGCTTTTTGGTTTTCCATGTCGTTGGTGTACATGTGAACAATGTGGTAATGATATTCAAAACGGGAGTTGTTTGTTTTGTGGATCGAGTAATTCATTTGCTTATGATCCTAATCAAAACTCATTCAACGACTCCTCAAATTTTTCCAACTACCCATCACATTCATACGAGCAAGAATCATATTATACAAATCTCAATAATGCTTCGTATCAAAATACACCAAGCCAGACTCAACAGTTTAACTGTTGTGAGTACTGTGGAGGTCCACATTTTAGCTCTGACTGTCAAACAAGGAATCCATTTCCTTGTAACAATTACGACTATCCGTTTCAAGACCCACCTCCACAGTACCAAATGAACCAAGCAACTCCTCATATCCAGCAAGACCCTTATATAGAGGTTCTTGAGAAACTCAAAGATTTTAAGGAGGAGTTGGCTAATATGTTGCTTCGCCATGATCCAAGTTCTTCTTGTGTATATTGTGGGGGTCCTCATAATGATGATCAATGTCAACCTTCCGGTTTTGACACATCCACACCTCCACAATTTCCACTCATTCAAAATTCTCGTGATAAATCTATCACAGAATTACTTGCTGAAGAACGAGATTCTGGGAAAAGCATGGAAGATTTAATTGCTGAGCAAAGAGTAGCCAAAATACGTGCCAATATTCGCTATGCTGCTTTTTATGAGTACGATGATGACAGTGATGATGATGATGACATTGTTATCATTCAAAAAGATTCATCGAGTTCATCAGTTGAGACTTCTTCCATGGAAATACAGGGAGAAAAGAATATAACTGAATCACCAGCAGCAGAAATAATGGAACTTGTAGACTCCATTACTGCTAGTCCTTCTCATCTCCCTCTGTATGATGTTATCACACCCGAGGTTCCCACTCATTCTCTGAGCATGGGGGACGAGCATCTTGACACTGTTCCTGAAAAGGAATCGGACGAATTCATAAAGTCTAGTGTTGAGAACCTTGTTCCAATCCCAAGTGAGTCACAGGGAATTCTTGATCATATGTGTGATATTCCTACCCCCCCTAATAATCCAAATGATCAAATTGAGAATGTCTCTAATTCCAGTAATGATTGTATATCTTATGGAGACATTGAGTATGTTGAGGCATCACTGCCTCATTCTGATGTTGATCCTCTTCTTGAGGATTTCACAGAGGAACTCACTCACATCATTCCACTTCTATCTGGAAGTAATGATGATATTCTTGATTTTGAAGCCGATATGGGAGAAACTAAAAATCTTTTAAACTCTAATCCCAACATCGAGCTTAGTACTTCACATACTGATGAAAATTCTTTATCTTCTGGAGACATCAGTTATGTGGAGGAATTACCTTCTGAGCTTGTCAACTCAGAAGAAGAGAATGATAATCACTTTGTTCCCGAAGCAGTCAAGACTACTCTCACCAATCCTCTATATGAATTCGAATCTGAATTCACTTTGATTTCTGATAATCAAATCTTTGATATTCAGAATGAGGATTGTGATGAGTTCACAGCGGAACAAGAATTCACAGATTTACATCCCCTTGTTCCTGAAGCATTCAAAACTACTATCACCAATCCTCTATTTGAATTCGAATCTGAATTCATTTTGATTGATAATCCAATTTTTGATATTCAGAATGAGGATTGTGATGAGTCTACAAAGGAACATGAGTTCACGGATTTACATCTTGTGAATGATTCTCTTTACGAGGAGTTCTCCTTTGAACTCACTCATATCATATCTCTACTGGAGTATGATAGTTTCTATTTTGATCTAGACATACCCATAATATGTCTTGATCAAACGAGCTTAAAAGAGGAGATTCATGAAACAATGAATTCTCCTATTGAAGATGAGGAGTTAGTCATGATTTTCATTATGATTTTCTTCCTTTTCTTCATATATTCAGTGACTTCTCCTGTTCTTCACTCTTTCGGGAGTGAGGACATTATCTTTGACCCCGGCATTCTCATTTATAAATTTTGAGTCGGGTGTCTACTTATCTCATCGGTGTGGAACTTTCACGTGCTTCAAATGTCTATCCAAACATCTTGAATGAAAGTCCGATGCAGATTGTCTCTTCCACATCATGCTTCCCCATGGACAAATGAATTCGGGGTCGAGTCAAGTTAGCGACTCAATAATCAAAAACAGTAGCATGTACATAGGTTTTCACCCATGTTTCACCCTAGTGTGGGGGAGATACCCCACATGTTGTATATATATATATATCCTCTAAAAAAAATGTAAATATAGTGATAGCTTCTATTTAAGAAGTTTTATCTAAAAAAATAATAATTGTATGTATATACATCTTAAATAAAGACTATGGAATATTTTTCTTCTTACGTTCTAAGTGTTGGTTTAACACCCGGTACTTTGAATATTGAGGACAATATTCAGTTCTAAGTGTGGGGGGAGATTCGTTATTCTAACGAATTTAAACACATGTTCCATCAAGAACCCCCATTTTAGCCAAAATTTTAAAATTTTTTCTCACTTAGAACGCAATAAATGGTTATCAATCCGCCATGTCTAACCTACATAAGGATTGGCTAATCCAGGAGCAAACGGTTCTTGGTAAAGATAACTCAAACCCGTTTATGGCTTGCAATTTGCCAAAAATTGTATGGTTCCTCAACTCCCCATATCCCATTAAGCGAATGAGTTGGCTAGCCCGCAAGATTATGGCTTGTGGTAAAGGCAGTGGAAAATCCATAATTGGTAATCAGCTCACCAAGATGTTGACTATTCCATCAAGAGTTGGCTAGTCCAGAAGCAAACGGCTTTTGGTAAAGACTAATCAAATCTGTTGACAGCTGGTGGTTTGCTCAAAATCACACGGTTATCAGGTGTACCACAGTTCTTACACCTGGCTACTCCAGAAGTGATGGCTTTTGGAAAAGAGTTTTTCAAATCCATTAAGTTTTTCTCAAAAGATTGCTAGGGACTAGCAATAGTTTAGTGTGGGGGATTGATGAGTGTCTAAATACTCATCATTTTATACCAATCTGAGCTGCCAAAACATACAAAAACACTCAAATATGTATCAAAATACTTAAAATATCTTAAAGGTGTGTTTTATATGTTTCAAACGCAAAATATGCAAAAACAGATGAAAAACGTACAAAGTTTGCATAATTGGCAGTTTCAGTCCCTCAACTTTCATAAATTGTCAAAACTAGTCCCTGGTTATTCTAAAAACATGAAAAAGTCATCAAAGGTCCTTTTTAATCACAAAGTTACATATTTAGTCCTTTGGTGCAAAGTTTCACAAAATTACAAGTTTAGTTCCTGTACTTTGGAAATTGACAGAAATGGTCCCTGGGATGTAAAAACTTTGAGAAAAATCAATATTGGTCCTTATACTAATAATCTTTTGCAGGAATAGTCCTTGGTGTGAAGTTTTGTGAAATTACATAATTGGTCCCTCAAGTTTGGCAGTTTGTCAGTTTTGGTCCCTGGACTTTCAAATAATGGCAGAATTAGTCCCTGGTGGAATATTTTGGATAAAAAGTCAATTTTGGTACTTGGATAATCACAAATTGTCAAATTTGATCCCTGGTTGAAAGTTTTGAAGGAATTACAAGTTGGTCCCTGAAGTTTCAATTTTGGCGAATTTAGTCCCCGGATATAAAAAATAGAAAAATATCAAAACAGGACCTTGTACTATTCAATATTGGCAAGTTTGGTCCTTGTGACAACCTTGGAAGAAACACAAACCCAGCCCCTTAACTTTTAAATAATTACAAAATTAGTCCTTGTGTGAAATAAACCAAACCGGACCCTAATGTTATTATTAAACCAAAAACAAATCCAACCCAACACACCAAGCCCACCCACTATCCTACCCCTGGCCCAAAAATAATACCAGCCCACCCCCTTGGTCAACGCCCGGTCAACAAAACCAAACACCACCCTGGTCAAACCCCGCCTAAAACCACCACCACTTCCACTTCCCTCACACGGCCAAAACCACCTTCCACCTTAGTGGTTTCACCACCACCTCACCCCAGCTGTCTCCCCTTGTCCTCCACGTCTCACCAAAGAGCATTTAATGCCTTATAACCCTCACAAGCAACCTCCACAGGTCCCATGACTTTTTGGCGCGAAAAAGGTATTTTGAACGGTGTGGATTACTTTGACCATATCAAGGGCTAACAAATGGTGGGAAATGACCCAGTGGGTCCCACAAACTCAGAAGATGGCTACAAAAGGGAAAAGAAGCAGAAGAGGAGTAGTATTAGATTAGTTTAGATTAGAGTAGTGTCGAATAGTTTAATTCTCAAATTCTAGTGTAATATTTAGCTTTTAAGCATTGTATTAAGCTTTGTCAGTGTAATTTTAACCTTTTCTAAGAATCAATTTCAAGTTTCATTTGTTATATCAGTTTATGCAATTCACTCTTATTTCAAAAATCACTAAAAGCTTATTTGTTGTTTCTAGTTGTCATTCTGGGTTTATAAAGCTAAATTAAGCTTTGACAAAGCTTATTTAAGCTTTTATATACCTCAGTTGTCTATTTAGTTCCTAAAAGAAAAATACTAAAAAAATCAAATTAAATAGTAAGAAAATAAAAAATTCATGTTACAAGCAGATTGGGTAATGGAGTATGATGGATGATGGTGTATTTCTGGTTTAGTACCTTTTGGGAGGTATTAGGATTGGTTACTAGTCCTTGGTTCATTGTTTCTCAGTCTAATACCTTTGTAAGTGATAATTCTATTTTAAGCTTTTTTTTACTTGGATAATGCTTGTTACTGTTTGATCAAGTGTTCTTAAGTGCTTATTAGATACTTGTTAGTTATAATATCAACTAAAATCAGTTACTTGTTCTTAGGATTCATTTGTTCTAAAAATCAAAAATCTCACAGTGGAAAACTCACATGTGACAAATCTGAGTTATAAGCTTGTGTTGTGATTGATTCATGTTCAGTTGATCTTCATTAGTCATATTACATTATTTAGAATCAGTTTCATGGATTAAAACTTTGTTTAGCTTTGAAAATCATAAAAAGTAGTTTGTAAGGTAGTGTTTGGATTATCTATTTAGGCCTTGTTCATGATTGTTATTGTTGTTACTTCTGGTTCAAATAGGTTACTTAGGTCCCAAATAGAATAGTTCAACTCAGTAGTCAAGAGGAAAAACACTAGAAAGTCAAAATCACCTTCAAAACATCATAAGCAGTTGACTGATTGGGCTTGACACTCCCAATTCAGCCATTCTTGCTTATCTTTTGTTATAATAGCTTAATTAAGTCTTAATATATCATATTACATCATAATCAGTAGCTAGATTAAGCTAGAAGTTCACAAAAGTCAAAGTTTTACTTTTAAGCAAAACAGTCAAAGTGCACATCTCAGATTTTCTCAAAACTTCAAGGAATTTTGTAGAATTGTGTATTAGGATCTAGGACTTGAAATATGTTGTAGTGATACTCTACCACCCCATCTACAAGTTCTCATAGTTATCATATTTTTAGGATTTTATCTGTGGGCCCCACTCACCCCCAAACACAACTGCAGGGCAAGAAAGCTCCCCTGCACCAAATACACAGTCCTATCACCACCACTTTGGTGGTGATTTGTGACCACCTCAGTGGGCCCCAGACATCAATCTTAGCATCTTTCAACCCCTTCCTACCAGGGAACAAAGATTGACCATTTGTTTGACCTGAAACCCAGTGGACCCCACCTAGAATAAGCCCTCAAGTCTGTCCCCATTCTGAGTTCAAACTAAGTTTTGGATTAGCTTAATCTGGCTTATCAGCTTATCTACTGAGCTTATTTGACTAATTTGAGCTTTGACAAGTCCAATCAACTTATTAGAACCAGATTCATCCATAGTGGGTCCCACATAAGCTCATTTGAGCTTATTTTCCATTTCAGTCAACAAAAGTCAACTGTGGTAGCATTAAGCTTCCACAGTGCTTAATATTAGCTTATAAAATATTTGTTTTTACAAAAGTTATCTATTTTTAAGTATAATATAGATTGGTAAAAGAAAAATCAAGAAAAAACAATATAATAGTAAGTAATAGTTTCTATTTAATTTAATTTAATTTTAATTTTCATTTTTAGATTTTTATTAAGTAAGTTGTGTTTTTATATTTTTATTAATTTCCTTATAGGTTAAAGTAATTTAAATAATTTTCTCAGATTTTTATATTGTCATTTGATATTTATTAGAATTAAAAATAGTTTTATTAATAATTATTAAATAATTAAGTTATAAATAGCATAATTAATTTTTATATAGCAACACCTAGTTTTTATATTTTTTATAGCTTTTATAATTCATAAAATAGTTTTATAAATTTTCTCATAATTTTCTAAGTTAGTTTAGTATTATTTGTAATTTAAAATAGTTTAATTAGTATAATTAATATAAATAGTTTTTAATTAATAAAAAGCTTATAAAAAGACAAAAATATTTATTTTTATTTTTTATACTTTATTCAAGTTCATTTTAAGTTTTATAAATTATTTTTATAAGTTTTTAGTTTAATTTGTAGTGTTTATTATTTTTAGTTTTTATTTAAGTTATTTTTAATTAAATAGTTAAATAGTTTTTAATTAAATAATTAATATTAAATAATAAAATAATCTAAAAAATAGTTTTCTTTTTAATTTAATTTTATTTTAAGTTTAAGTTTATAGAATTTTCATTTTTAACCCTTGTAGTTTATTTTTCTTAAAACTCACCTTTTTCTCAGTACGCAGTCGCGTCTGATTTTAAATTGGTGTACGTTTATACGTATTAGATATTTAGGTTTCACGTAATCGTTAAATTAGTTTATCTAAGTTATTTTAAGTTATAAAACCCTAGTGTAATCACACACACACACTTTATACCCTTTCCTGTTCACATTCACTCAATCACAGATTCGTTTTTAATACCATCACAACCTCGTTGGGACATTACGACCCGGGAAAACACTGTATTTCACGGAAGCATTCGCCTCAGCTATTTGACTATTATACTTGACCATTCACAAGTGGTTGACCAATAATTATCTGATCGTTTGAGGCGAATCAATGAGGCGAAAAATTAACCACTTTTAGGGGGTCATTTAAGCCCGGAATTGAATTTATTTGATCAAATATTGCCCTAAATCGTTTCTTTTGTGATTTTAGGTACTTTGGGAGTGAAATCTAAAAAAGGAAGCAGTTCGGACATTTTTGGAGCATAAAAGTGAAGAAAACGCCAAAGTCTTAATTTTCCTTGCTGGGAACAGTAGGTGACGGCGTCAAGAAGGAATTTCTGACGGCGTCAAGAGTAATTTCCATGACGACCCAGTACAGATTTGACAGCGTCACGAAGTAGGGCGTCAAGAGTAAAATTCATGACGGTCTGGAAAATGCTAACACATGACGGCGTCAAAAGTAGATCAGGGCAGTCCGAGAAGTATTTTGGCGGCGAGATGACGGCGTCACAAGATTTGTCTTGACGCCGTCAGACCCTATTTCCTATATATAGTTTTCGAATTTTCACATTAAAAGAAAAAAAGTTTTGGAGAAACCCTAAGTACGAACTTGGTGCGAATTTTACAGGTTTTTCATGGGTTCTAAGCCCTTGATACCTTTCATGTGTAATTGAGATAAGTATTCTTTTAATTCAATCAGTATGTCTATGTGTTGGTTGTCTATATCTTGTTCTTGTCTTAATTCCATCATGCTAGGCTAGATCTATCTTGTGTTTGCTTGGATCTAATGAAACCTAGATGTTAATTATGTGTTGATTACTTGTTTATAATTGTATTGGATGAATGAATTCGATGTTAGGCTTAAGAAAACTGGCAGATCTCCAAATGGTAACATGCTTGAACGTCTTAGGAAACATGAACTGATGTGCACTAGGTTTTTATTAGTTGTATTTAATGCATGAGCCACTGTTTATAATCCCTATGGTTGTGCTGGGCATGGCATAGGAGGAGTTAAGAGCTCATAGGATTGGGGAGTTAAGTGCGCCACCCCATGAATGGTATTAAGGAATACAATCCGTCATCCACGCAACTATAACAAGTAATTAACGTGTAAAAGATATCTAGGGAGTAGTGAAATCTAAGTAAACACGTTTTCTCCACTTATTGCTCACAACCTTAGTATAATTTAGTTTATTTTCATTTCTTGTATTTTATTTTGATTGCATCTTTAATATTGGGTTAGTTGACTAGCAACTAATTCCGCCCAAATCCTTAAAACCCGAGATTTTTACTTGCTTTCTAAAAAAATATAAAAACACAAAAATAATCATCCCTCATCTTTAGAACTAGTATTTAGGTTTTCTAATCCTAGCGACACTATTCCTAGCTGAACGATCAATCCCCCGGTACTTTTCACTATACTATACTACAACGATCAGGTACACTGCCTGGTGGGGGTTGTAAGCTTCTCAAGATCCCTTGAGAGGTAAAGCCTGGTACGATTCCCACGTATCAATAACTTTTTAGAAGATAAAAGTTATTGAAGTATTGAGATGGCAAAAATAATCAGAAGAAGACCTAAGAGCATTGGGCACAATAACCCGGTGTTAAAACTTAACACACTGCCACGTCAGCGCCACATCAGCTTTAACATTTTCACTTTAACTCACAAAAAAACACCCCTTATCATAACTCACCTTAACTCAACTTTAACTCAAATATTTTCAAATTCAACCCTAAACTAAAACTAATATTTCATTTAATAACTAACATAACATTTAAAAAACACATTACATTAATCATTAAACTTTAAACACACATTAAACATTAATTACATTAAACTTAAAACACCAATTACATCAAACATTAAACTTAAAACACGAACTACGTTAAACATTAAAGCTGAAACATGAAATACAAAGTACGATTAATCAAAGGAATCATTTGAGATGTAGCCCTCCTCAATCGAAGTCTCTGAGTCTTGAGGGTTAAGCCCCATTTCCCAGCGTTATTCTGCTTCTCTTCTTTCACGCTCCCTATGAGCAGCTGCCTCTTGTGCTTCGGCTTGTTCAAACTCTAGGAATACTTCCATATCTTGCTCTAGTTGTCAGAGATATTCCTCTGAAAAGTTAAACGGATTGTTTTGGAGGTCCACCGGTGGAGTGTTTGCTGGTGGTGGAAAGAGAACTTCCGGTGGAGTGTATTGTGGTTGATTCTCATTTGGGAATACAGGAAACAGATATGCAGGTGGAGTGTTTTGTGATTTGTTTTCATTTGGGAATATCAGAAAGAGATATTCCATTGAGGTGTGATAATCAGATTCATCATCCGGTGGACTAAGGAATTGTTGAGAGAAATTTTTGTGTGACATTGTTGATAATTCGTGTGTGAGTCTTTGAATGTGAGTTGTGTGTGTGAGTCTTTGAATGTGAGTTGTGTTTTTGAGTCTGTGAATGGGTAGTTAAATAGGAAAATTTTTAAAACTTGATTTTGAATCTGAATTTAAATTTTGAAATCCCGCCTATATTTTGAATTTGTGTTTTCGTATTGTGTTGTATTGGATTCTAAATTTTAGATTAGAATTTGAATTTTAAACAAAATGGGGTGTTTTGGATTTTTTGGTTTTTGAGTTGACATAATATAAAAGATTATAAGAGGACAAAGTGTTTTATTTTATTTTATTTTTTTTAAGCAGTTTAACGTTGCGTCAAATACTTAACGTGGCACGTTAACGTCCAGTTAACGTACACCCACGCTGTGGTTAACGCACCTTAACGCCGAGACGTAAAGCAATAACAAGGGGGTTGTGGTCATTGTACCGAATGCTCTAACAATATCTTGCTGCATTGCTCATGCTATAAGTACGAAGCAAGCACTCTATCGTGCCTCATACTTCCGATTACATTTCTAGTTATTATTCCATTTCCAAAAAAATAAAAAATAAATAAATAAATTATCAATTATTCTTTTGTTTGACTTTGTATCAACAAATTTCAGCAATTCACATTTCACACTATAACCTGAACTCTACAATATGAAAACAAAAAGTAATTATTTATTTATTTATTTATTTATTTATTATTATTATTATTATTATTATTATTATTATTATTATTATTATTATTATTATATGATTCTATAGGTAGTAATAGCTCCATGGACTTTTACTAAATTATATTTTTATAAGTTAAAATATTGCTCACGACACATGAGACTGATTTGTTATGTATATATTGTGACATTATTTTTTTATTATTGTTTTTTTAAGCCAACAATGTATAAATAGGCGAAACCGAATTATAAAATAAAAGCATCCCACCACCTTAACAAACAAAGGCATCCATCACCTAGACAAAACAATTAAAGGGGTGTGATGCCTTATATATATATATATATATATATATATATATATATATATATATATATATATATATATATATATATATATATATATATATATTGTAATAATAATAATATAGTTATTTTATATAGAAATATTTTTTAGTTGATCATTTGTAAATATATTACTAAAAAACAATAAAACAAAGTTACAGATTATAAAGAAAATAGCACAATAAAAGCTCTTTAAAAACAAAAGCCCTGGCTTTCGGGCTTTTGAGGGCTTTTTCGAGATTTAGGGTTAGCCTGGGCCGGACCAGGCCCGGGCCAGACCGGGCTTAGGTGAAAAATATAAGGACTATTAAGGTCTGATGGGCCAGACCAAGCTTCAGGCCGAGCTTTTTAATGCTTTTATCGGGGCAGGCCTAAGCCCGAGCTCGAGCTTTAGCCCCACTGTGCATCTCTAGTTCTCACTCATACGGGGCTCTAAAAACGATTTTTATGAGACTTTTGAAAGCTATTTTGTTTCTATCTTATTATCTTACTATTTTATACATTATAATGCACATATGGTTGGTCTTAAGTGATTTAGGGGTGATTGATTATTAAGAACGATGAGGATAAACTTTGTTAGACGATATATATATATATATATATATATATATATATATATATATATATATATATATATATATATATATATATATATATATATATATATATATATCTACATTATATATAACAGGAGGCATTTGAAGGATATGTCCAGTCAATGCCCAGTAATTCAATTTCAGCCATGTCATCTGCCATGTCATCACATATAAACTATTTTTTAATGTATTTATTTTTTTAATTTTTAAATGAATTTTGTAAATTGATATTATGTAAAGGTAATATCAATAGCTTAAGTTGTAATATATATGTATGAAGATGACCCTGATATATGTATTCTTGATTGTCTGACATTAGCAAATTAACAGTTTTAATAAGAAATCCAAAAAGGTCTTCATTTGTTACTCCTCCAATCCAACACATATCAGATTGAATAATGCAAGGGTTAAGGTAAACAATGAACAAATTGTATATCGAGTTGCATATGTTGTAAGAAAAACAATATCCGTTAATTCATATTCATTTTAGTAACGGGTGCTATTTTTACAGGCAAGTGGGAAACACAAGATATCAAGTTACCGAATCTCAATCTTGGCTGGGATATTGACAATTATTACGTGTGGACAAGACTATCTTATCAAGGTTTGTTAACTACAATCTAAGTAAACACACCACCAGTGTAGAATCATAACCCCTACCCTTGGATTGAAAGAGATTTAGGCAACAAACTTACATATGATAACTTAGGGTTACTTTGCAGGTGGTGAGGCAGCAAACTTAGCAACCTGCTCGGTCAGACACTTAACTGCAAATGGTCAGTTTGGTCGACTCAATTTTTAGATTTTCATATATTTTGCTTCTAAGATGAATTAATATGTTGTGATGTGATACATGGCATTATGTTGTTGGACCTAAAGTCAGTCAATGACTACTGATGCTGCAACACCCATACATGCTGCATTTACTTTAAATATACAAACAATATCTATCCTACTGAAATGGCTATACATTAATGGTATTTTTTGAGAAGCCTGAGTTTAGCCAAACACCCCACCTGAAAAACAGACATATCACAAATTCAATAACAAGACACGTGTGGGAGCAGATAATGTGGGAGTGCACCTTCTTCATATATTAGGTCGTGTCTTGAGGTTCGGTTTGGATGCATTTATTGAATGTATTTATGAGAAGTTCCTAAATTTTAGTCTATCGTTTGTTATTTTCAGAGATGACGAAGCACCATTACGTGGAGAGTAACTTACGATCAATATACGATACTAATGAGAGATATGTGAGTTATGTTGTTCTCTCTATCACTATCTGATATACATAATTTCCTTTCCTAGAAATAGTCCCATACATATAAATGGGCTTTTGAATCACGTTAGCAAAATATCCAGAACTATACCTATATATTATCTTTATTTTCTTAAGCCGGAAAGAATCAGTGGGGGCGCTTATGACTATAAAAGTGACATTTGGAGTTTGGGACTGATGATCCTTGAGTGTGCCATAGGACGTTTTCCCTATATACAAACTGAAGATCAAAAAGTCTCGCCAAGTTTCTATGAGATATTAGATGCTATTGACTCAAAGCCACCACCTTCAGCACCAACTGATCAGTTTTCACCAGAGTTCTGTTCATTTGTCTCTTCCTGGTAAGTTAAGGTTACAAAATTTCGTCTTAAAAGGTTTATACTTCTTCCGAAAGTTATCTAAATCTTTTTGGGGTAGTTCTTTATGTTAATTATAACCGGAAATCATGTCCAACCACCAACAATGTCCAACGAACAAAAATTTCCGAAAGTTACTGCATACATTCCTCCTGAGGTTGTTTCTTGAAGAGAATATGATAGCAAGGTAAGATACATTGCACACCGAAATTGTTTTCTTATTAAAATACATTTTCGGCGAAAAGGCGGCGATTTCGAGAAGCAATCATCTTCATTTTGATCCTCTGGCAACTGATAAACATGTAAGATTCTCTTCATATAGTTGATTATTGAACATAAACCAACAGGCTTTAGGGGTTAAGATTAGGAAAATATAGTTTTTGGGACTGCTTATGAAAACTGTTAGTACTGTTTGAAATAATCAAAACGTCATAAGTAGATTAACCTGTTAACAAAGATATCGTCTTTGTATTTTTGGTTGTACAAATAGTTAAGTCTTCTTATATTGTCAAGGCATCCTAAACTGTAGTTTTAACGGGTATTTGGGTTATTTTAAGGGCTTTTAAAAACTGCAGTTTTAAGGTTGTTTGGGACAGGCGTTGCTCTTTTAAGGTCAATGAGAAACATGCTTAATGATAAGTGGATAGGAACGGGTTTAATTTAGGCAGTGCTGGTATGAACAAAGCAACTTTTAACGATAATGTGGTCATTATTTGATATGTGCAGGTTGATTTCAGCTATGCCAACAACTATTTTATTTAGGTACTTTTTCTTATCCTTTGTTGAAAGAATTTTAAATTGCAAACTCACAGCCCACTACAAATTGGCACCTTACTTTAATGTGACTTAAAGCATCAACCACTTGATTTATGCCCATGTATTTTGGTAAGGTATTCGACCGTTTGGTGACTGACAAAAATAAGAATGACTCAGGAACTATTCAATTTTGGAACCCTTGACCTCCTCTTTGGAACCGCTAGGTCACCCCTTATGGTTGTGTTTGTATCATTATTATGCGGGGATGGGACAACTTATAATGTATAAGATTTTCTTGATTTACCTCCTCAAGAATAATCCACAAACCACGAGTTACTTATTAAAATTGCTTATTTGTTGACCCGTTATTTGGTTTTGATTACAGATCTCTCGACTGTTAAACGTTGATGTTAGGAGATTAGCCGTTAGTGAATCAGAATTAGAGAATCGGACAATTAGTCTATCTTTATTAGCATTTTGCTTAGCTTAACTCCTTTGCGTCTCTCAGTTTGATTAATTAAAAAATCAGGTGAAGGATCAGTTTTTGTTAAACACTGAAATCTGATTAATCAGAAGTCAAAACAATGACTTTAAAACCATAAAAAATCAGATTAAGGATCAACTTTTGTTAAACACTAAAAACTGATTATTCGGAAATCAAAATACTGACTTTAAGAACAAAACCAAAACACCCTTTAGCTCACTGGGAACTGGGCAAATTTCGTTGTTCATTGATGGTACAACAATTGAGAGTTCGTTTGGAGTTCAACTAGCATTGTATTGAATATTCTTTGAGGAATATCTATGTGTAGGCATAACTGTATTCAGTTTATATGTGTGTTTCGAGTGAAAAATGCTTAGGAAAGGAAAATTTGCAGTTTGAATGTCGAATGTCATGTATGTACAACTTTTGGCATTACATTTTTAACTTGCAATGCAGCCTGATGTAGCGGTCAATTGTGCTGCACTTTCCATACCTTGTGCTTGTGAAACAGACCCTTCACTTGCCATGTCTGTAAACGTTCCTTTTTCACTCGTGAAATGGCTATCATCTTTCACTGAAAGCATTCTTTTCTTATTCATTTATCAACCGATCAAGGTAGCACAACTGAATCCTTTCCTGTTTACTATTCATTCCTTTTAAGTGTATATTATTCTATCGTTCTAATAACAAACTCTTTAATCAGTTTATCATGGGAAAAAATCTTACTATAAAGAAGAAAATGAGACACTTCATGTGAACGTATATGGGAAGTCAAAAGTGGCAGCAGAAGAATACATCTCTTCAAACTGGTCAAACTTTGCAATTTTAAGAAGTAGCGTTATTTTCGGACCATAAATTATCTCACCTGTCCCAAAATGACTTCCGATTCAGGTGGACGGGCTTGCTTCTTACAATATTAGATCATTTTAGTATGTAAATATAAGTAGAATGAAACTCATTCATTACACGGTTTCTGATTATCACAACTTACACATGAATTGCAGTGGATGGATAGTATCCTTGCTAAAGGACAACTAACTGAGTTTTTCCACGATGAATTTCAATGCCCAGTTTATGTCAAGGATGTCGTAAATATCATACAAATATTAACCACCATAAGGATTTCAGGTTACTTATTCCTCTGCTTTGTAAACAAGCTTAATTTGTTGTTTATGCATTATCCGACTCATGTTTGACTTTAATCATCAATCACACATGTTTCCAACTTCAGTTTCAAGATGTTTTCATTTTGCTTTATAAGTTTTTTAGCTATTGTATTTAACTTCATATGAAGTAATAGAGACATTTATCTCCAGCTTAAATTTAAAAGGTTGCGTGTTTGACCTCTAAAGTCAAACACTATATTATATATTTTATGTTTCTATTTTGATTTTTTTTTGTATGAAACGTTCACGGAAATAAATTAGAATAGGAAAAATATATAGAAGGGAAGGATATGGAAGAAGAGTTGAAAGAGCATGCGGTTATACTAAGAAAAAGTGAACTAAGATGAAAGGAAGCTGAAAAAGAGCTTAAGCTTAGACAAGATCAAACTGTTACTAACTTACTATGCACCGACTTCATAAAATGTGCATATCACAACCAGGGAGTATAAGAGGATGATGTCGTATGTGCCTGCGGCTCAAGTGCATATACTCAATATAATATGCTGAAAATGTGAGTTTCTATTGGCTTTTACAAATCTCAGTATGCTGGCACAAAGTTAATGAGTTTGACTAGATTTAAGTGATTTTTTTTTTGTTTCATGAGGTTTATGATGGTTGTGTGTAACTTAATTGATTTAGTGAGTTTGATTATTTGCATGTACAACGTACCATGGATATCCACTTTTGTTATCGATTGTAAAAAAATTAACAGTCTACTTTTACGTTGGGAGTTAATATATGTTAGTGGATCACTGAGTTACTGAGCGAGCTACGAGTGTGTGATTTGCCTTTTGAAATAACATATTAGAAATTTAGCTACTTCATCATAAACATACAAGGAGATTAATGTTTTACCAGCTGATAATATCTTGAATTTTACATGTAAGCCTGCATGATTAACGTCTTGGTCATGCAGAAAATAGGAAATTTCGGGTTTCGTTCATAGTTCTCAATCATCATATACTTTATAATCTAAATGTAGTGGTGACAAAAGGTGGGATGGGCGGATGGTGACTTCAATAACAGGTTAAACACTTTTGATGAGCTTCAAGAAGCAAGGATAACAATATAAGCAAGAAATGCAACAATGCTGCAATGAGCTCGAAAGGGTGGAGACCGAATGCCAATGCAAGGCTTTGTAGGAGGTTTACAAGCAGGCCAATCATGTGACACCACATTTTGTTCACCATGGCCCATGGTTTATTCGTCATAGGACTAAGTTTGCCAACATGATTTTTAATGATTTTTAAGTTGGTTTTTGGGTAGGTACTTAGGGATTTTAGTACAATAGTCGATCATTGCCCTGTATTGAGCTAGAATTTTATTTCTGATGACTTACATCAGCAACCCAAATCAGTAAAAAAGGTAGGGTCTCCTAACCAGGTCATATGTTGTTGCTGATGACTTGCAGTCCGCATATTGTTTTATGGGTAATTTTCATGTTCCTAATAGTATTCAAACCATCGCTTTAGATAGATTAAAGGTAACATACATACCTACACATACATTCTACCATACGAAACTCCTTTGGCAATAAGAAGCTAATGTTAATATATCAATGACGTTGGTGTGTTTATATATGTTGCTTAGATGAGAACCTAAAAGCAGTGGGAGGCAGAGCTAAACAGCAAGACTGAATATTGAAATATCACGTCAAAAATCAATGATCACTTCCCAGGCTCTTAAACGGTAACGATATGGAAGGACAAGTGCTAACATTTTACTACTACTATAGACAATTTGATCACTGCATTTGAGAAGGCCACAATTAGACAAATTTCGTATCACACAATTGACCCCTGTTGAAGATACAGGTTTGCAAGAATCAAAGTTAATGGCAATGCAAAAATCAAGCAGAAAACGAACAGCAGTTGTTGGCAATGTAAGTGTGAAAGTTGAATTGGTCATACTTTACTAACATTAATATAGGACCACTAATATAAGTTATCTTTAGTTATTTTTAATTCTTAACTTTCAAATGGAATGATATAGGAGGTTTATGATTTAACTTTACACCTGGGTCCCTTGCAGAGCAACTTGAACTATTTAATTAGTTATCTTCTAAAACTATGTTTTGTTTTTTATTCTCCATCTGGTCTAACTCAGTTTATCTTTCAAAGCTTTTGTCTAGATTAATTTACCTAAAACTTTTGATTTTAGCATGTAGGTGCTAAAATAGTTGAATCAGATTATAATGGATCATGAGTGGACACCACAATTTAAATCCTACATTCTGTCGACGTATTGAAATAACCCAACACGGGAGACGTATAATGCAATTAAACAGTTAGTATTCCTAAGATACCAGATCATCCATAATAGTCACCACAAACTCCATCAGATTTCTAGAATTGAAAGGCATAATAATAATAATAATAATATATAATTTTACAAGAACCTATCGATAATATACTATAATAAAATCTATATGTGTGAAAATGCATAATAAGGCAACAATGTCGGCTAACAGGAACACATGTGGTTTAAATGAGAACGCAAGCAGGTCTCTTTTTCTCAATCACCATCTGTTAAAACTCTGTATTTTTTCTTATCAGTGTTTGTTCAGGTGTACCAAGCTGAACTCGAGTCATTAGCTTTGAAATTAGAAGAGGAGAACCATACATTGATGATTATTCACAGTCTCTAGCTAAATACATACTAATTAATATTGGTATAATAATTTTTGGCTTAAACTGGATGAGTGGATGAGATTTCATTGACTGGAATGTACTTCGATTGTAGATTTCTGATTCAATGAATTCTTTGCAGGCCTTGAAAACCTTTTGAGCCACGCTAATAGGTGGGAATACTCCTGGTCTAGGTTGGTATCGATAATGATAAACTTAGCCCTTCAATATCATTCTTTACTTTACATGCGAGTTATTAGCATGGTTCATATCAACATCATTCAGTTCTACTTGGTCAAATGGTTGAGACCTTTATCCTTTTTTGTTCACATTTCTAACGAAAACTTCAAAAATCACTTATTCAGTAGCTTATCACTAGGTGTATTTTACCAAGTAAAAAAGAACAACTGCTTTCATCTTTTTTGACATTTAATACATTTTTATATGCATGTTTTGGTTTTGCAGTTTAGTGTTGTTTTTTTTTTTACTGCAAGGACATGGCTTAACAGAATCAGGTGGTCATATCGTAAATAATCATCCGGTGCTTCGATTGTAAGAACAAGTCATGTATCATTTGTTACACGTTCATTAATGACTAACTTTTTAGGTAATGAGAAAAAACAAGTCATGTCCACACGTCGGGTGAATACATAAGAAATACCTATAAAATTCACTATTATCCGTACATTATTAAATTAAAATGTAAAATTACAAGTCATGCCCGCCCATCGGGCGGGCTTCGAAAACTAGTATATATATATATATATATATATATATATATATATATATATATATATATATATATATATATATATTATAATAATAATAATAATAATATAGTTATTTTATATAGAAATATTTTTTATTTGATCATTTGTAAATATATTACTAAAAAATAATAAAACAAAGTTACAGATTATAAAGAAAATAACACAATAAAAGCTCTCTAAAAACAAAAGCCCTGGCTTTCGGGCTTTTGAGGGCTTTTTCGAGATTTAGGCTTAGCCTGGGCCGGACCAGGCCCGGGCCAGACCGGGCTTAGGTGAAAAATATATGGACTATTAAGGTCTGATGGGCCAGACCAAGCTTCAGGCCGAGCTTTTTAATGCTTTTATCGGGGCAGGCCTAAGCCCGAGCTCGAGCTTTAGCCCCACTGTGCATCTCTAGTTCTCACTCATATGGGGCTCTAAAAACGATTTTTATGAGACTTTTGAAAGCTATTTTGTTTCTATCTTATTATCTTACTATTTTATACATTATAATGCACATATGGTTGGTCTTAAGTGATTTAGGGGTGATTGATTATTAAGAACGGTGAGGATAAACTTTGTTAGATGAAATATATATATATATATATATATATATATATATATATATATATATATATATATATATATATATATATAAAGTATAATCCCAAACCCTAAACTCCAGTTATAATAAGTATGATGAACTTCAGTGTATTATTTTATATATCTTTGATCTAAAAAACAAGGGTAAAATGCAAAAATGGTCCCTAAACTATCACGAAATCGCAAATATGGGACCGAGACAAAAAGTCACGCAAAAAAGCCACTAACGTTACACAAATTTGCAAAAAAACCACCGAGAGGGGCAAAAAAACCACCGAGAGGCATTTTCCGTTAGTTTTTCCGTTAAGTGCCATGTCACTGAGGGTAGTATTGTCATTTCACGGTTTCCCGGGTACTAAGTGTCCATGTAGTTACACTGTAGATTGAAGGACTAAATTTGCAATCGAAAGTTTGCCTTTTTACACACTTTTCACTATCTAGTAATTAAATATGACCGTTGCATCACATTATTTCACAGTTTCCAATATCTGGCAAAAATATGGTCTTGATTTGTGAGTGTTGGAAACGAGCAACAATCAAAACAAACTGGACAAACAGGAACCCAGGACGACAATTCTACTGTTGTCCTTCATGTGGGTTTATTGGATGGACGGATCCTCCAATGTGTTGCCGAGCAGTCGCTGTGATTCCTGGCCTGTTGAGGGCGAAGAATAAACTTGAAGAAGAGTTGGAGGAGCAGATGTGGTTGATGAGGAAGAAGGATCAGCAGTTGAAGAAGCTCAAAAAGTTTCTTATTTTTAGTTGGGTCTTTTTTTTCATTGTCTTTAAGTTGCTTTAGGTTGGTATGCAGGTGTATTGACATCTTTCTGGGTTGTATCATCACAGGGTTTAAGGTCATCACTGGTTTGTATTGACCTTCATGTTAATAAAAAGTGTTTGATTTTTGCACTAAAATGGTATCATGGTTGTTTTGGTTGTTGTTATTATAAGAAGACAAATGTAGTCAATAATGTTCATTTTACTTGCAGAATCAATATGCAGTAAACTTGGTTTCTGGTTCCTTATCAACTTTGACTCAAAACAAGTTTGGGTCATTCGGTATACTTAAATAGTGGGCATGTTAGGTCATTCAATATGCGTAAGTATATGATGATGGCAAACCACAAATTGTGCACAACATTATGCAGCAAATAATGATGGTAAACCAAAATGAAAACAAATACCATTCCTAATTAATCAAGTCTAAAAAACAAATCATGTACAAATTATTGTTTAGAAGACAGAAACTCAGTTACACAATCCATACACTCATTGTGTTAAAACACAGGAACAAATAACCAACCCAAGGTTATTGCACCATCACAATTGTGTTGACTCACTTGGCGATTTTGGCTTTTCTCTTGATCATATTCTTCCTTTGACCTCCACCATTCCCAGTAGATTGTGATACATGACTTGCTTGTGTTCCAACTTGATGACTTGGCCCTCCTGCTACCTCTCTTGCTTGTGTTCCAATTAGCTGGCTTGGCCCTACTCCCACCTCTGTTGCAGAAGATCCCACTGGCTGAGTAGATCTTTCTAGTACCTCATCTGGTACTCCTTCCCTTCTTGTTCTCCCTTGGTTGACTCTTCGTCCCGTACAAGCTCTCTTATTGTGACCTTGCCCACCACGTGCACCACATTTGACAGTCTTGCCCCTCTTTGACAGCTTCCCATTTTTCACCATCGATTTTTTCATAACCTGTTCAGCAATCTCATCCTTTGACACTCTCCTCTTCTTTCGTGGTCTTCCAATTGGAACATGGTGGTGAGGTGGCTTTAGGTTGCTAGGAATAGGGCATTTGGGCCAAAAGGGTGGACCAGCAATTCCTTCAATCTTGTGTTGATACATCTCCTTCCACGTGGTTAACCAATAACGTAGGGACACATAATCCTCTGGGATCGCAACCTGGTTGTCAATTGACTCCTTGTTGTGTTTAGCGGTTTAGCCATGTCGTTGATAGCCGCAACAACATGCTTACATGGAATACCAGTGAGTTCCTATCTCCTACATGTGCCCTTTTCAGCATATTCACAAGACATTGGTCACCCCAAGCTCCCTTACACTGGTATGTATCCCCCCACCCCCATAAAACATTATACTCATTTGCTTCCTCCTTGATGTTTTCTAAAATTTTAGTTGCTGTTGGGGTTAAGGGACCTTCACATCTGTCTATTACATGCTGCACACTAACACTTCTCTTCACAAGATACTCCCTGATGTACTCCAAACAACCAATAATTGGTTGATCTCTACCGGCCACTAACTTGCTATTGAACGATTCACATAAGTTGTTAAGAAGGATGTCACACTTAGCTCTCCCTGTAAACTATATATCAATATGAACATCATTTTCAATCTTATTAATATTACAGATGAAAGTCGTAATATGTGTATAGTGTACCTGAAAAATGTGACCTTGACCATGATGATGCTGGTATCTTCCTTAACCAGTCATAAGCTTTAGAGTCCGTTGATTTTAGCTCTTCCATTCCTCTATTAAACTCAACGACTGTTGATGCTCTAGCACACCTCCAAACAAGTTCATTGATATTCTCTCCCTTGAATAACTGTTTCATGTTGTCATATATGTGTCGCACACAGAATCGGTGTTCAGCAGTAGGAAACATTTCTGTAATGGCTGGTAATATCCCCTGTCGATTTGTACAAAACATAATATATGAATGAGGATTGAATTGGGTTGGAAATCAATTAATTGAATCTACACAATGTTTATACCTTTTGTCTGTCTGAGATAAAGGTGAAGTTTAAATTTGGTTGCAAATCAAGATCAGCTCCAAGATTGCTAAGGAACCATAACCATGAACTCTTGGACTCAGCTTCAACCACTGCATACGCAACTGGATAGAGGCCATTATTGCTATCGACACCAACAACCGTTAAGACTTGACCACTATATGTACCTTTGATAAAAGCCCCATCCAAACCTAGTATGTCCCTTCTTCCTGCCTTGTAACCTTTTTTCAAGGCACCAAAACAAACATAGATCCATCTGAAAACCCTAGAAGAGTCACCTGCATCAAGGTTTGCTTCAACTTGAATCTTCACAATTGTATCCTTGTTTTATTTTTCAATTCCAAAGCATAATCCCTAAGATTGGCATACTGTTCTTCATGGTCACCCTCAATTCGTTTCTGAGCAAAGTCCCTTGCTCTGGATATCTTTGTCGTAGGGACATCAATCTGCAACTTTTGATTTATTTCCATTACTATTGCAGCTGTTGTGGTTGTGCGGTCCCTAACAAGAATTTTAGCAACCTCGGATGAAAGGAATCGTGCAATCAACAATTTAATTTTTCTTGTTTGGAGGCATTTATGTTCATCTTTTAATACTTCCACACTCCAACTACGTTCATCACCCACTTTTGACACATGTACGGACCATGGGCACATGGGCTTGGGTTTTTTTTTTTTTTTTTTTTTTTTTTTTTTTTTTTTTTTTTTTTTTTGTAGTATTTGGAACTGGAAAAATTGCCCTTTGACTGTGAAGAAGAAGCCGATGGTTGACTACTTCCAGTATCATTTCTGCCATAACCCACAACAGTCCCTTTACAAATCGCTCGAATCCTTTCTTGGTCACACTTTTCCACCATGATATCTCTTCGAGACTCCAACGCATAAGTTCTGAGCTTTTGTTTGATATCCTTGGGTATCGCAAATGTTTCTGGTACAAAAAACTCTCCCTTCTTAACATTCGACCTACCCTCATACTCCCTCCTAATTTCTTTCAACCTTATCTTGCGTAGGTTGACAAGTCTGCCACCATTGCCTTCTTCATCACTCTGAAACTCATCAAAGTTATATCCATCATCATGATACGTATAATCTGCCATACACTCATCAGCTAATTTTGATAGATTCTCAAAGTGGGGATCAATATAAAACTTAAACCTACTCATGTCCACTGTTGGCTCACTGGGGGATACCACATCATCCTCTTCATCTTTAAAATGAGTCACATCCACAACATGTTCTTCCTCATTTACCTGTTGTGTTGAGGTGCCTACATCATCCCTTTCAACATCATCCCTTTCCACTACCTCTTCAAAATCAACAAAGTTTTTGTTGAGCTCTAAAACCACAGGCTCACTCTGAAGTTCTGCAACCATGTCTATAATCAAGTCGTCTTCCACACCAACATTATCTTCAGGATGGGCAAACTGGAACAAATCTTCATCTGTAATTTAGGATTGTTGCTCATCTTGTTCTAGACCATCAACGCGACTTACAGGTGGTTGCGCAGCAAGAGTGTCTGTATCACCAACAACTCGACTTACAGGTGGTTGCGCAGCAGGAGTGTCTGTGTCAATTATTTGGGTTTGATCCTCAGCTTGTTCTCGACCAGCAATCATAGTCACAGGTGATTGAGCATTGGTACCATCAATTGAATGATCAGCTTGTTCTGGACCCATGGTACGATCATTTGAAGGCTCCACTGGTACTTCATCCGTTATTTTTTATTTTCGGGCTCTTTTGGCTCTTTTGTTTTTAGCCTCAACATAAACCTCTATCTCTCTATGTGTTGGAACCAAATCCAACATGTTCATTACATCTTCATCATTCTGCAAGGGTAACAACCCAACATCCAATGTCTCCCCTAACCCCACCTTTGACACCTATGTCAGCTACTAACGCTTCAAAGGCGTAAAAGTTAAACAGGTCATAATCAACACAATCATACCACACAATAAGTGGATCAACATATACCCTTCCTGGTGGTGACGTAAATTTTCCACCATGGGTGACTTTTAGAGAAGTAGTTATGGTTTGATTATGTGTAAAAACAATAAACATCAACATACACACTAACAACATGAAAAATCATCTTAATGTATAATCTATGCTTCTATTCGTACGGTTCATTTCAATCGCATATAACTGTAGCTAAAAAAATCGATACAATTAACAATGCCCAAAACATACCGTATAGTTGATGAAGATTACGGATCGGGGAAGATCGTTTGCGGTTTTGCCCAAAAAAAAAAGACCATCTTCTTCAATTTTTACTGGTTCGGAAATCCTAATTGGAAACTTTAGGGCAAAAAATGCAATTGACTTTGGGTAGTTGAGCTAAGAAGCTTTTGAGTTGCTCGGTGGGTCTAATATTGGTTTAGGCGGGAACCGTGAAATGACAATACTACCCTCAGTGACATGGCACTTAACGGGAAAACTAACAGAAAATGCCTCTCGGTGGTTTTTTTGCAAATTTGCGTAACGTTAGTGACTTTTTTGCGTGACTTTTTGTCTCGGTGCCACATTTACGATTTCGTAATAGTTTAGAGACAATTTTTGCATTTTACCCAAAAAAAACAATAAACAACATTTATAGAAAGAAAGAAAAAATATAGAGCTATAGCAAAGTTGCAACATTTCGCTCCTTGTTGCTGACGACCACTACAGATAGCAACTCGCCATCACCTGATTTCCTTTGATTATTGTAAACTTTTGGGTTTCTTTCATTGAATCTTCCATTATGTTTCAATTAATAACTAATTAATTTTATCAATGTAATTAGACACTTTTTCAAGAGCCATATAATCCCTTGGTTTTCTTTCATTAAACCACCCATTAGCTACAAATGCACCGTAGAATTGAAAGCGTGACATGCAGGTCATTATATATACCCTTAACAAAACAAAGATTTAATTTAGAGATAATTCCCACATTCCTATGGCTGAAATTAAGGTTCTTCCCATCACATTACTCCTACTATTTTTCCTTGTCACTTCTGAAAGTGGTTCAATGGCTCGGAAAATGGACGAGATCAAGCTTGACAAAAACATCGTTTCAAGGATTAACGGAGAAAAGGATAAAGGCGGGCTAATGGACTGTTGGAACGCATTACTTGAGTTGAAGTCGTGCACAAACGAAATCATTCTTTTCTTACTTAATGGAGACAGCTACTTGACAAAAGATTGTTGTAGAGCCATCCGTATAATAACTTACGGATGCTGGCCTTCAATGCTTACGTCTCTTGGTTTCACTTCAGAAGAAGGTGATATTCTCAAAGGCTATTGTGGCGCCGCGCCTCTACCACCACCTGTCATGTTTGAAGGCCCAAAGGCTTGACATAATGTAATTGTGGTTGAGTGAAGATTGGTCGCTTTAGTGCTTAAAATAAGAAATGCAAGTGACTTGAATCTTGTACTATATTATCAAATAAAATTTTGTTTTTGCTAACTCTGAATGATCTTCCTTTGTTTATCATGAATTACTTTGCAACATTATAGCAGTAAGATGGTTATTACTTCGGGTTTCTTGGTTGTATTAATTACTGCTATTTTTTTTAATACTTTCTGGCCATCGATCATCGCGCTATACTTGGTTGGCCTAATTATAAATGAGCGTATAAGTTACTTTGTATTACTTCGGGTTTCTTGGTTGTATTAAGTAGGGGTGGCAATCGAGTCGTGTTCGTGTTAACCTATTCGGGTTCACGTGTTGGCAGGTTAGTATAATCACTACCTAAACACGACCCATTTATTAATCATGTCAAGAAACTCAACCCAAACCCGCACCTGCATAACACGTGTAACTCATTTTTGACCCGTTTAACCTATTTAAATAAATAGGTAAAGTAGTGAATAAGGTTGTTGGTTTGTTAATTTAACTAGTTTAAATGCCAAAACGATATAAGGTTTTAAAATATGATAAAAATAACAGACAAATAATAATACGACAATTTTCTCATTTATAAGCGTCAATTTGATATACCGTAATTCAATCATATTAAGTACATAACAGAATAAATTTAATACACATCCAACATAAAAAGGCATGTTATATATTTTATTTTTAGAGTCTTATATGTTTAAACGGGTTCACGGGTTGACCTATAACAGACAAATAACAATACGACAATTTTCTCATTTATAAGCGTCAATTTATATGATATACCGTAATTCAATCATATTAAGTACATAACAGAATAAATTTAATACACATCCAACATAAAAAGGCATGTTATATATTCTATTTTTAGAGTCTTATATGTTTAAACGGGTTCACGGGTTGACCTGTTTAATATTTACTCAACCCAAACACGACCAATTTATTAAACGGGTTAGACAGGTTGACCTGTCTTTTACACAAACCTGTTTATCCTCAACCCAAACCTGTTTAACTTCGTGTTGAATTCGTGTCGTTTATCATGTCGTGTCGACAATTGCCGCCCCTAGTATTAAGCGCTAAGTTTTTATATTTTCTGGCCATTTACAGATTTTGAAGCTTAAGGATCTCACATATATATATATATATATATATATATATATATATATATATATATATATATATATATATATATATATATATATATGGTGTATGGATTGATTTTTCTTTTCATCGGGTGCCTAGACCCGTAATGTCTACTTTGTTCTGTAACACTTCTGTTTTTCATATTAAATGGATCAACATTACGAATTCTTCTATTGTGTGTATCATAATTACAAAAAAGGATGACATGAATCTCCTTTATCACTTTGCGTACGTTAAAGTCTTTAAGAGTCCCATGTGCTTCGCATGCGTGGATAATCTGGTCATTTCAGCATTTTCAATCTTCCTCTACCTATTTCAGTATTTCTCGAGTTTCATTTCTTTTTCACTTTTTTACTTTAACATAAAAACACATCACCCCAAGTCCCCAATGAAGAATACTTACAAAATGCAGTTTTTTATTTTTTTTTCCTTAACAAAATGCAATTAAATCCTAAATAACCCATTTAAATCTAAATAGAAACCTCAAAATGATAAGACAAATAAGTTTCTGAAACTTTCAATACAGACCTAGAATTTTTAGGAGGGTGTTACATTAAAAAATTTTGGATTAACTAAAGTTACACCGTAAGAAACGAAAGTAGCAAAAAAAAAAAAATAAATAAATAAATAAATAAAAGGTTTGCATATGCCACAAAAACGGTAGTTTTGAAATCTTTTTACATTTCGTGGCCAAAAATTGGGTGTAGCCTGTACCACACCTAGCATACATGTGGGTCCGTCCATGAACGTTCAAGCCCGTATATCTCAAAACAAATCCTATATTTTAATAGTGGAGAAATGAGGTGTTTGGCATTCTACGTAAGTAACCTATAACGGGAACTTGTAAACATAACAGGGTCAAATGAGTCAACTAGTGTTATGTGAGCCGAAATTCGTAATCATCTTATTAAGTACACAAGATAGGAGAATTAACAATGTCGATACATTTAATAGGAAAAACGAAATAATGTTACACAACAAAGTAAAAAGTACCGACTTGTATACATTTTCAATCAATTCTCCCTTTTAAATTTATACACTTCTAGATGTGAAAAACTACCTTAACGAGCGTGTATATATGCTCTATTTATTGTAGTGACATAAAGAGAAATGAGACAAAAAGAATCTTTAACCTTGCTTTTTTTTTTTTTTTTGAACGAATCTTTAACCTTACTGATAAGGTAATTTAAGCACCAATTGTACTATAAGAATCACTTGGAATGAGGTTAAGGTTACCTCCTTTTGTATTCATGAATGTTTTTTTGTTCCTGTTTATAAATAGCTACATCCTCGGACTATTAACAAACCGAACATTCGGAAAAACAAAAACCTAGTAAGTGATTTTTTTTTTTTTTTTTTTTCCTACTAGAACCATTTAATTCTTGAGCTATATTATTATTCTTGCATTATATGATAGTGATCGTTAGACCTGATTACTGTTTCTCTTGGTTTCTCTTTTCATTGTGTAAGTATGACGACAATGGTTGATCATATATAACTAATGTACTGATGTACATGCTTTAATATGCCATTATAATACATGGTTATGCATATTTTTAACACATACACTTATATTGCATTTGTTGTGCAACTTTTCAAAGCAGGCAAGCAAGCTATGGCTATGACCGGGATTGTACCTGAGGAACTCAAAGAAGAAAACTATGAGTTTTGGAAAGTATGCTTAAAAAGTTATCTAGTTGGTAAAGGCCTATGGGATGTTGTCTCAAGAGAAGCATCGAAGCAGGAAGAGGAGACCCTTGATTGGAAAACGAAGAATGCTCAGGCTTTACATGCTATTCAACTGGCCTGTGGATTGCGTGCTTACTCCAAGTACAAGAAGAACACACATGTCTCTGCTAAATTTGCTTGGGATCACTTGGTCGAGATGCATTACATCCCAACAATCCATGCTGAAGTGTCACATGAACAAGATGTCTCTGGTAATGTACTTAGAATAGTGGTTTGGTTTTTGTCGGGTTATAAAATATTAATGGTAAAACTGTGAAACTTTCTCCTATTAATTGGTTCAACCCTTGGTCCTTTTTCCACAAAAGTTGAGCCCCTTAACCTTTTTTGGTCACTTTTCCACATGTTACTGTGAGAACAAAAAAATAACCCAAAAAAAGTTAATGGGTTATATGATATAAGCTGGTTTATTAAAGTTAACATAAGAACTGTTAAAGGAACGACTATCACCAAAAAGAGTTTAAGGGTTACACCAACAAATTCAGTGGCTAAACTTATCATGATTAACCCTTTTTGCAGTTAGATTTTACTTTGCTTTTTTCTAAATAAAGCACTGATGAAACTTTAATAGGGGAGAAAGAGCACCTTGAATATGAAAAGCTATACAACGCTATAGAACACGATGACATGGAACAAGTGAATGAGATCCTTAGGGATAAACCCGATGCTACGAAAGCAAAAATTTCTTCGCATGGAGATACAGCTCTCCATGTTGCAATTCTCTCCGGAAAAATGAAGATTGCGCTAATGTTGGTAGGGAAGATGCATAAAGATGATTTAGAAATATGTAATGAGTTTGGTGCCTCTCCTCTCAGTCTTGCTGCTATAACGAAAAATATAGAATTGGCTAAAGCCATGGTGCAGAAGAATGAAAATTTGGTTATAATAAAAAAAGGACATAAGGACGAAAGTTCACTTCCTGTTATTGTGGCTTCAATGTACGGTAAAAAGCGAATGGTTGAATATTTATACTCTAAGACTCCAATGGAAATCTTGGATCCAGCAAATGGCTCTGATGGTGTATTACTTCTGAATAATTTGATCACTGCAGACTTGTTTGGTGTGTTCTTTTAAATTTCCGTATACAAATAATTCAACAAATTTAGGGATTATATATATAAAAAAAGTATCCCACAGGTACTAATTGTTTATATTCTAAACGTTGCAGATGTTGCTTCCAGGCTGCTAAAAAAATTCCCAAAGCTTGGAGTAACTGCTGATCACCATGGCGATTACGCTCTTCATAAATTGGCACATAAGTCTTCTGCATTTGAAAGTGGAAGTGAATTTCCATCTTGGAAACACTGGATCTATTCATGTGAGTACTTGCATTGCTTTATACATTTTCCACTAACATTGCATCATTAAAGAAACATGAAATCACATCATTTAGAATTCTAGTGGAAATCTAAGATGCCCAGGAAAAATCGTACTAAATAACATGATTAAAGCAGTGAAATTTTTATATTAAATTTTGACACGATCAGATTAACAACCCACCATTAGTAATGTGATGATGTTATTCCCTACAAATGTCATAATCTAGCAATCTCAAATAAGAGATCAGCCCTTTGCACCCTCGAAAGGTCAAAGAACCACTAAAATCTCAGGAAAAAGTAACAATGATAGACAAAGAAAATTATAGCCAAGACAAACCTAAATAGATTCTCCTAAATTTATGCCCACAAGCCCTTGGATGTTTCAATGCCAAATTAGATTGTGGCTTTAAACTATGATTTAATTAATCTAAGATGATGATATGGCCTTTTGTTAAAATTGTCACAAGAATTTGTTTTAGTATCATCACATATATGATCAGAATGATTGCGTAGAGCTTAAGAATACACAAAACCAAACAAACACTAACGCCAGAGTGATTAAAAGAAACACAATCTTCAATGCCATGAAATGGTTGATGCAATGTTTTGTTGTTACTTTAAGAACAATTAATCTAGTTGATGGCCTAGCGGGATATAAGGAATCATAGAGGGTAAATGGTATGGTTTTGATGATTACTATATATGCTACAAATACCAATTTTAGTACGTAACAGTAATAGAAGACCATTGTTGCTTATCTAACCAACTCTTTACACCTAGATCTTCGAGTTTTGATCCTTTTAGTCATTAAGGTTTTTAAAATGCACGTGGAAATTAAAGAAAAAAAAGAGTATGTCTCATAAAAGTACATTGACATATAACTCGTATATAGATGCATCATTGAATGTTTGAAATCACATAAATCTTTGTTCTGAGCTATTAAGGTATTTATGTTATATAAGGAAGTTTGGTCACTTACTCATAATTTCTAATAAAAGATGTATGTCATAGTCCATAGATAATGGTTTCTAGTCAACTACAACAAGCTATCTCGGGCTACTAGCTTTTGGTGAAGTGTAGAATACTCAGGGTCTAAACATGGTTGTAATCATTAACTAAAATGATGATTTTGTTATTTTAAAAACTGAAGGTTCACTCGTAACTTGATACCTAAATAGGTGTGCATGTACACTCTCCATGGGATGATGACCTCCAATCAACTAAAAGGTCAAATGGCCCTCACCATGAAATTGATATCCCCATTAAAGAATCATCCAACAGCCGACCAAGCCCTAACGAAGATGCATTCAAAACCCAACCTAATCTACTACATCGGATAGGTTGGATCATACTACGATGTTTTGGTATGTATGCTATTTAGGCACATACTTATCTTCATTACAATTCCATGAAAGTAACATTTATATTTTATCTAATATTTTCTTTCAGTACCTGATATCAAGGATTTACATGATAAAAAGTTGGTAAACGATGAAGCAAGTAGACTCCTGGGTTGCATTTTTCAAGAAATAAGGGGCATGAGTCATTTACAACTTGAAAACATGGAAATAGACAAAGCTGTGCACGTTGCAATTAAACATGGAATAGTTGAGTTCGTTGATGAACTACTAAAATACAACCCTGAGTTCATATGGAGGAAAGACAAAAAGGGACGATCAATCTTTTCACATGTAATCATTTTTCGCCAAGAGAAAATATTCAGCCTCTTTTATAGACTAGGAACAAAGAAAAGCATAGTTGCAAGTCGACATGATATATTCCACAATAACTTTCTACATCTTGCTGCAAAACTCTCTCCTCCGGCTCAACTTGAGCGTGTTTCAGGAGCTGCCTTACAAATGCAAAGAGAACTGCAGTGGTATAAGGTAGAACAAATTTTCCATTGGAGACGTTTTTGGTGAAACTATTAAAACTATCATATATTTAATAATTCTTTTAATAAATTATATTAGGAGGTGGAAAGCTTAGTACAACCAAAATACAAAGATGAGGTGAATGAGACCAATAGAAAGCCAGGTGTCTTATTCACAGAAGAACATAAAGCTCTAGCAAAAGAAGGTGAGAGATGGATGAAGAACACTGCAGGATCAAGTATGATTGTAGGAACTCTTATTGCTGCAGTCATGTTTACAACTGCCTTCACCATACCTGGTGGAAACGACCAAAAAACTGGCCTACCCCTAATGTTGGAGAGTGATAGTAGTACATTCTTGATCTTTATGGTATCAAATGGACTTTCTCTCTTCTCGTCATCCACTTCAGTGTTGATGTTCTTAGGAATTCTCACTGCACGATACGCAGAGGATGATTTTCTGATTTCCTTGCCCACTAAATTGGTATTTGGAATTGCTTGTCTTTTCTTCTCGATGGTTACCATGATGATCTCTTTCGCTGCTGCTATGTATCTAATTCTCCATAAGAGTTTACCATGGGTCTCCATACCTCTTATTATTCTCTCTACTCTCCCGGTACTTTTTTTCTGTGGACTTCAGTTTCCTCTCCTATTCGAAATGGTTTTTCGCACCTATGGATCTACAATTTTTGATAAGCTTAAAAAACATCACTACTCCAGTAAGAATCCTCTACACTACCTTCATTAGATAAGGTCACTGTAGTTTTCACAATGGTAAGTTTCCATCTGAATGTCGGGTTTGTGACTGCATTTTTTTAACATATAATTTGCTTATTTTAAGAGAGTATTATTTTGATCAATGTAAATTAGATTGTATCTATATAAATTTCCATATTGGTTTGTTATTATAGAAATTAAAACCGGTAGCATTCGATAGAACAAGATGTTAGTTGATCCTTTTGTGTTTGTTTCAAACCACATGGCATATTCTTTAATCATATTGATGATGTAGTTACATTAGCAAATATATAACTTAGTTTTAAGGTATGATGGATCGGAATCAATTGATGTTTGTATTGTAAATATAATGAACAAGAATAAAGAATAAGAACACAAGAGGATTAAAAGAATTCTATTAAGGTGATCACAAAGGGTTACAAATATGTAGTACTTATAAGATAAATAAGCACATGTTAAACCCTAATGGGCTAAATGGTGAATATACATAAGCCCATAATATTTACAACCCTCCTCTTTGGATATTCACAGTTTATTATATGATGTACACCGTCTCATTAAAAACCTTATCAAGAAAAACCCAGTGGGATAAAGAAAAACTTAATGAAGGGAAAAAAAGTCTGGTGCGCATAATGCTACTCTTCAATTTAATATATATATTTCAAGCATCACATGCTAATCTTCTAAACGAGTTGCTCGTATACTTTTGATGGCAACAACTTTACAATGAAGTCCATCAAATTGATGATCTTAAGAACAAATCCTACAAAAATGACAAAATATATATGTAGCTTCTAACCCAATATCAAATCAATTGGTTAAAAAGTATACAATGCATGTACAAATATCAAAAGAGAAAAATATACTCTCTTGGCAAATATTAATTATTAAAGTCTGAGTTGCACTTATATATGGTACTTGAGGACCAATCATTTTATATAGACATGTGCAAAAGCAATTTATATAATATGGTTCCAAATGATTTTTATCCATATAAGGATACATTCAATTTGATCAAGTAGAGTTCTTGAGAACTTTATTAATTGCTTCAAGAAGTTGAAATTGTTAGGCATACTTGAGGCATTACTAATCCTTCATGGGATATGAGAGCTCTACTAAAAATTCATTTAGAGCGAATTAAAAACTTTAATATTGACTGTCTTGTAAAATATCAATAAGATATTTACATCCACCTCGAGACAATATGTCTTTTAATAATCAACTTCGTATTTTTGTGAATTTATTTATTCACAATTCATGTCTAAAAGACATAACTTTAGAGCTCTTATTTTGCATTCACACAAAGACTAATATATATTCAATAGATTTTACACATTCATGTGTATGGACTTCATGTCCCAATACTTCTCGTATTTGACGAGATTGCGTCTTTTCTTGTTGGCCAATCGTTTCGTTGGACGCACTTTTGAATAATAATTTATTTGTGATCCTCATTATGCATAATAGCAAGCGCTATATTGTATGCAAACAAACTTATCGACGTCATTTTGTTTCGATTCCATAATAATTCAAAACAAGATAGAATTTACTGAGATCTCATTAGCTATATGAGGTTCTTTGGAACCTTAATGTTTAGTGTCTCTTTATGAGACTATCATGGGGTCTTTTATACCTCGAACAACCATCATTTTCATGCTCCATATTTTTTATCAAGGATTTTATTTAGAATCGATTTGTCTACCATGCATAGGCATGTATAATATAATAGTGTCCTTGAGGGACAACTTATAATCAGAGCATGAGTAGCTGAAATTTTGTTTTTAGCCAATGTTTATTTATGGCTATTAGATTATCCATTTAATAATCAATTCATAAAATTTCTTTCGAGGATCAATAGAATATGATAATTTATTCTGAATTTGCAGCTACTTCTCTCCTCTTGAAGGAATTATTCATCTTCTATATCCAATATATGTGCATTTAGGTGGAGTAATTTGCACTCAGAAAAACTGAAATAGGATATGTTTGGTTTATAATTAAAACCAATTATAAAAGGGAGGATTTATAATAACATATTGGTATGATGCTAGTTGTGTTTGTTGTGTATATTATAATATAGCTCTATACAATAACAAAAAATTTCTTTCAATGTCATTGAAAATTTTAAGTAATTCATCGAATATCGATGATGAAATACTTACTCTGGAATTTTAGGCTCATTTTGAGCTATTAATCATGACAACTTGAGGTTGCGATTTAGTGACCATTTAGACGATGCATCGATTTTAAATTCTAAATGGTTCATACAATGGATGTTTATGCCTACATATATCCATTTGTTTTCTTTCCAGAAAATTGAGGAATTGAGTCCCCATTCTAGTTGATAGATTAATAATCAATTTCTTTTGAGTGATAATACCATTTATATTGAAGAATGTTATTCTTCTATAGTTTCGCATCATTAAATACTCGGGATGGTGTAACCGGTCATGCCAAAAATATTATAATTATTACTGCTCATAAACTTAAGTTTATGGCTGTGATTAGCTTTTACTAATCTTTATATAATGCATGTCGAGGAAGATATAAAAGAATATAATGTATCTTTAATACTTAACTTCGTTTCTCATGACAATTTTATATTTCTTTTGTGGAGCAAAATGCGCTAGCACAAATTTTTAAATCTATGAATATAGTGTGTAATATCTTTGACACACTTGTGTTTCATATACATCACATTGCATTTTTGCATAAATAGCATTTTTGTTTGCTTATTTCTTATTGTATTTTCGCCACTACTAGTGGTTTGTCATTGTCATAGTACTTCGACCATAGCATTTACCATGATAAATGATCTTTAACCATTTATCGTTACATTTTCACATTCACATGAGGGAATGAGGATCTCATATCGATCATTTTATCTCTTTCATTTGAGGGAATGAACATTTTATCACATTCGCTTGAAGGAATGGAGATTTTTATGTTGCAACTTGAGGTTGCCAACCAGTTTCTTTTAACACGGCAATATAGAGCAAATTTAGTAAACGAGTTTATCGTGTTTGTTCAAACATGTCATTTTCTTTTATATCAAATCATCGTTCTCGATATATGAGTATATTTGAGGCATTAACCATCTCATTGCATTTTTTCTTTTCATCATTCAGATGTACTACTTAATATTGTGAAAAATGTGCTCGCATTTGCAAGAATCTCTTGCTTATGATGGTCAAATCTTTCTTTTAGATTTTGACATACATTTAACGGATCTTTCACCGTTATACATTTTCTTTTTAATTCAGATCTAACACTGAAATTGTGAAACCGAACTCGCTATTTTTTTTTTTTTTTTTTTTTTTTTTTTTTATGCAGCTTGAGGTGCATACAATCATAGCGAGATTTTTGAGAATATTACTTGCTTTTGTGTGGTAATGTATCCTTGAGATCTTACCATAATTTAACGAATCTTTCATTGTTAAATATTCCCTTTTAAGGTTCTCACAAAGAAGACAAGGTTATCCTAATAAACAAGACATAAACGAATGCAATAAAGAATTACAAAATTAATAACAATAAAACTTAGTGATTAATCAAATTGGAGCTTGAGGTTTCAATATTCTTTTTTAACATAACACAAAGGTTATGATTTTGATCTTTATAAAAAGACAATATTAGAACTTGAGGTTCTAATTTTTTTTTAACTCATAACTTGTGGTTATGATATTTTTTTTTTCAGTCATAACATAAGGTTTTTTTTTTTTTTTTTTTTTTTTTTTTTTTTTTTTTTTTTTAACATAACATGATGTTATTCTATTGATAGAACCAAATTAGAACTTGAGGTTCTAATTATTTTTCAACCATAACATGATAGCTATGTTGTTTTGATTCTCTCTTTGTAGTCACGATAAAACATCTATTATTTTTGTAAATTACATGAGAGTTTGAAAAATTAACAATAGAATATAACATAATTCTCGTATGTAATCACAATAGAACATTTGTTGTTCTTGTAAATCACAAGAGAGTTTAAAAAAACACAAAATAAGATACTACACAACTTTTAAGTGAAGCAACAAATTAACATTACAATGTTAACCATATATTATTACAAAATCGTGAAATCAGTCAATCTATTCATGAACTAACATAGATTATAACTCATCTTTTTAGACGATCGTGCTGATAACGTATTGTAAATATAATGAACAAGAATAAAGAATAAGAACACAAGAATGAGAGGATTAAGAAAATTCTTATTAAGGTGATTACAAGGGGTTATAAATGTGTAGTACTTATAGGGTAAATAAGCACATGTTAAACCATAATGGGCTAAATGGTGAATATAAATAACCCCATAATATTTACAACAGTTTGTTTAATACATGTATTCGTCTAATGTTTTACCAATTGTTTAATCAGTTAACTGACATTTGACTATCATTTAATCTGAAATTAATACATGTCATTATTGACGTTTGTTTAATACATGTACTAGGTATAATACTTATGCACGCACGAGGTTTTGGCATAAATTTTTAGGTATGTATTGATACTGAATATTGTGAGTTCAAAATTAATGGCGTATAATTATATCGCCTATAATTTTTTTTTTCTAAAATTTTTAAAATTTTTTGTAATTGTTCAAAGCAAATCCGCTAATAGGTGAACTTTAAATAACATATGCTTTATCTTGACTCTTCAGTACTTCGGATCCATGGTACAGTATGGTATCAAAACCAAAACCAGATAACATATACATTTTCTTCCTTTTCTCTTTATCTTTACTCTTGAGTACGGTATGGTATCAATGTACGTACTCTTCATTTTTCCACCATGAGCAACATGCTTCTACCTCCATGTCTTTTGTGTTACTAAGAGAGCTATCGTAACTTCCAATTGAAAACCTAAATCGATTACCATCAGTAATTCATATTCACGACACTTTCATCAGCCTCTCGAGTCTGCTTTGTAAATGAGAATATAGGTTCAACGTTGAATTTAATTCACAATAATTCTCTACTCAGATCCTATAGCCTCATCAAGTTACCCACACTAAAACTTACCTTATGTTAACTCGTTTTGTACCTCTGTTTATGTGGTGTAGTGTGATTTGTACATAAAACTGATCATATGCTGCCTTTTTTCAACTTCATTTATGTGTAGTGCATATCGGATCAATTACCAAATTTTGCAGTGAAGAGGTAACGTACCATTAGAGATGTGAAAATTAGCCGACATGTCCGGGCTGTAAATCAATGAAACATGAGGTGAAGACATAATAAAAAACTATAAATGATCCATATCTACAAACTATACCCTTACACAATTTTTACCTTAACATCAAAGGACGACTAAAACTGTTTTGCACAAACTAACCCTGAAAGTATAAAAACGAATCTGTCCAAACATCCCCTAAAACATAACATGTCCAAATAACCCCTACAAAATTTTCTGCAGATTAAGTCCAAATACCACTTGTCATTTGAAATATTGTCTTGAATTTTGCTTTTATAAAATACGAAAGATACCTATGTCAAACTCATTTATGTGTATTCCATTTTATGCATGTTAGAGATCCATGACCTAATCAAAACCAAAGAGCCCCAAGGCTTCTAAATCAATCTACTTCATGCGGTGAGGCAAACACCTTTTTAAAGACCGACAAGCCAATAAATATTTAACTATTTTGAAAAGTTAGATATTATCTAGAATTCCTTAATTGATATATGACATGATCCTTTAGTGAAAGTTCATATACTCTCATGATTATACAACACGATTAAAATTGAAGAAATACTAATAGGTTGCATCACATACTCTCAATAATTAAAGATAAAGTTTGATTTTATACATCATAATATTCTTATAAAAAATGAATTCTAAAACATACAGACTTAAGCAATATTAGTTGGGAGCGTAATAGTCATACCAAACCTATTTCTGAGTAAATTGTCTTTTTTGGATTTCAGCATGATCATTTTCAAGCACTCTTAGATTCAATATTCAATTTACCTATCTCGATTGTAGAGAGCACTATTTCAATAAATGGTGAATAGTTGATTCCATAATTACACAATCTGGTGCTTTTTGTCAACATAGAAGGATACCGCATTAACAAACACGCATGAAACAAAGAACAAGTATATACCTGGGCTCATTTCTGCTCGTCCAAATTTGTTGGAGCATAACTGGTTCGAGCAGATAGCTACAAAAATCATAAAAGCATGATGCTTATAAACATTCACAAAACTATATAATAGTAGTAAGCCACAATTATTAATAAAACCTTTTTCTAAAGAGTATTACTGCAAATGAAGAATGCCATGATTTTGAAGATGTATTTGATGAGGAAAGTCGAATAGCAAAAAGTATTACTGCAAATGAATTAACATGTAAGAATGGTGGAGTCCTGCATAAGGGATCATATAAAGAAATCTGTCATGTCAACAATGAATTTAGACCTTAAAATGGCTACTTGAAATGTGAGGGGTATGTGTAACAAAGATATGCAAAAAGATGTGAAAAGGTTTATTAGTGATGAGAATCTGAATATTTGTGTTGTTTTGGAAACTCATGTAAAAGAAAAGAAGCTAAATAGGATTTGTGATTTTGTATTTGGTGATTGGAATTGGTGCTCTAATATAAAAGAAAGTGACAGAGGTTGTATAATCATTATTGGTAGGAATGAAAGGCAAGTAAATGTCATGCAGTTGCACTCTAGTAATCTGGTTATCCTGTGTCAAATTCAGATTAAAGATACTAGAGAAAAATTCTTTTGCTGCTTTGTTTATGCTTCAAAGTTTGGTAAGGAAAGGAAAGACCTTCGGAAAACACTGGTGAGATACAAAAGTATTATCAAAGATAGTCCATGGATTCTAATAGGAGACTAGAATGTAAGCTTACATGTTGTAGATCATTCTAAAGGAGGTTCAACCATGACTGATGACATGATTGATTTCCAAGAATGTCTCAACAACATTGAAGTTGAGGATGTTAATTGTTCTGGTATACATTTCACATGGTGAGTCAATCAACCAAACAATAAAAAACTAATCAACAATCAATAACTAGGTTTCATTAGATCTAAGCAAACACTAAATAGTCTAAGCTAGCATGTTAATGTAAAGAAAGATAGACAATTAACCAAACAACACATAGACATATTGAATGATTAAAGGAAAACTTATCTTCAATTGAACATGGAAGAAAAGAGGGTATGAAACCCTAAAAAAAGCTGTAAAATTCATACTAGGATTTATGTCTCCAATGTTGCACAAAGTTACACACTTATGAATGTAAAAACCAAAACTATATATAGATTTACATAGGTGACAGCGTCATGTTATGAGTTCTGACGCTGTCAGCTCGCCGTCATTAGGGTTTCGTGTTGTACAATTAAGCCTTCTAACGTTGTCACGTTCAAATCGACCGTCTCTTGTAAATTTTGTACCAGATGGCCTACCTCCAATAATACCTGACGCCGTCAGGTGTAATATCATCAAAAGTTCACTGGAGCATCAAATGTAATATTGTCCACCTCTTGAATCTTCAAGTGACGATGTTACCATTTAAAGCGTGACGCCGTCAGGTGTAGTTTCCTAACTTGTTTTCTTGACTTTGTCGTTTTTCACTTTTGAGTCCAAAAAACGTCCAAAATGCTCCATTTTCCAAAATTCATGTCCCAAGTACCTAAAATGAGAAAAGAAATGATTTGAGGCAATATTTGATCATATATACGATTTAAGGCTTAAATGATCCCTTAAAAGCGTATCAAATAAATCCTTTCACATGGGTACAAAGTAGGCTCAATCCAAGTAGTGGTATCCTAAAGAAGATTGACAGAGTGCTTGGAAATGTGGATTGCATGGATAAATTCACAAATTCACATGCTATTTTTCTTCCTTATCTAACTTTTGTTTATAGCCCAACGATTTTAAACATCCCTCAAAGGATAAAGAAGAAGCAAGAAGCATTTAGATTTTCAAACTTTATTGCTGACAAAGTTGGTTTCTTACCAATGGTGAAAGCAGAATGGAATATTGATATAGCAGGATGTTGCATGTTCAAGCTTGTAAAGAAACTTAAAGTTCTTAAAGTCCATATGAAGAAGATTAACTTGAAGTTTGGGAACCTACATGAAAAAGTTATTGAATGGCAGGAAAAAATAAAAGTGGCACAAAATCAAGGTAGACAAAGATCCTCATAATGCCCTGCTTAAACAAGAAGAAGCCAGGATTCTCAATGAATACGATATAGCTGCCAAGGATGAGGAAAAGCTACTAGCCCAAAAAGCTAAGATTGATTGGCTATGTGATGGTGATAAAAACTCTAAATTCTTCCACACTATTCTTAAGGGGAGAGCTCATAAAAGTAGAATTGAAGTAGTTAATGATGAACATGGGGAAAGGTTTGAAGGAGATTTGGTGGCTGAGCAATTTTTAAAGCATTTTCAAAATTTCCTTGGTGTTGCTAGTCCTGTACAAAGTAGCAATCTGAATCATCTTAACCCACTGGTGGTCTCTGATGCTGATGCAGTTCATATGATAAGAGAGATAAGTGATGATGAGATAAAAGATGCTTTATTTGATATCAATGATAACAAGGCCCTAGGCCCTGATGGATACACTACAAAGTTTTACAAAAAAAGCGTGCATAGTCATTGGAAGGGAAGTCTGTGATGTTGTCAAGGAGTTTTTCAGAACAAGCAAGTTACTAGGTAAAGTTCCTTATTACTTTTATGCCAAAAAGTAAGACTCCTATGAAGGTATCTGACTACAGACCAATAGCCTGTTGTAATGTCTTATACAAGATCATTAGAAAATTTTTAACAAACAACATAAAGGATGCTTTATGTTAGTGCAAACGTTACGATGTTTAATCTATACGTTGTCTTCATATTTTAATGATGACAAACATGTAACTTGTAGTACATAAAGTAAAGTGCACAAGTTACTTGTTCACGTCAATGCTGGAACGCATCAACATCTCTTAACGGCTCAAGTCTGAATCACTTCAGGTATAAACAAACACTATACCAACTTTGTTAAGTGATCAAAGAAAATATTTTTGTCCTTAAACCTCACATTTTTATAAATGTGACAAAACATTTTTACACAAATAAATTAGACAAATTATTTTGTAACTATAAAGAAATGTTTTAATAAGAAAATTATTTAAATTTGAATTTTGAAATGCCCAGCAGCTACTTTTCCCTCCCAAATAGATGACACCTACTCCAAAAAAACATTTCGCCACTCAAGAACATAAAATGTCAGGAAGGTCCCTTAAACAGGTGATGGTCCATTACATTAAATACTTTAGGTACCGTCCCACGCTCCTCGAGCTGCCTATAAATATTGTCCCATTTTCATCAGATTTTCTTAATCCTCTTAGCACAAAATTTTCTGTTCTTTCCTTCTTCTTCTTTGATCACTATAACTCTTTGGTATGTGTTTATAAGTGACTCCTTCATCCTATATCTCATGTGTAAGATAAGAACACTCGAAGTCATCAAGAATCGAAGTGTTATTGAGTCCACACACAAACGTAACTAGTGTTACGATTTTCTTCTTCCTCTAATCTCTATTCTTGTATATTAGTATATCCGACTTGTGTGTGAGTCGTGATTAGGTTTGTTAGGTTAAAAACGGACCAACGTGTAAGTTCGTAAAGTGTTGTATCTAGACTAGGACTTTGTATAAGTTGGTGTCTAGGTGTATAAAGACTTGGACTTGGTGTGAGTCCAAGAAGTGAAGACTAGAACCTAGTGAAGGTTTGTGTGAAGACTTGAATCGGGTGAAGATTCAAGTGGATGAGAGTGCTCGTTCGTATGAAGATTGAGACGAAGTGTTCATCGTGTGAAGACTTGGATTGTGTGAATCCAAGTGGACGAGAGTGCTTGTTCGTGTGAAGATTGAGACGAAGTGGTTATCGTGTGAATATTTGGATTGTGGGAATCTAAGTGGACAAGAGTGATTGTTCGGGTAGCCACGTGGGCTTTGTGTAGATTGGTTCTAGCTAGGATTAGGACTCGACATTCCGCTTAGTGTCGTTAAACTTGGTGTAAGATTTTTGTATAGTTTGTTCCGCCTAAAGGGAGCGTGTTGACTAGTGAAGTAACTTTCGAGTGTGGTACTCGGGGAGTGGAGTAGGACGAAGAGGTGCTTCGTGCCGAACCACTATAAATTATCGTGTCCGGTTTGCATTTTCTCTTCCCATTCCTTTACTTTCTACACTTGCATTAAATTTAGGTTTGTGTTGCTTGTTGTGTGTATGCTTGTGATTTAACTAGTTAACTTAGAAACGCAAAACATAAGAAAACTTAATCACATGTAATAAACTCTTTACTGACGGCGGTCCCTTAATTAGGGCGGCGGTCCTAAATATATATGAGACTATCTGTACATATTGAGGACCGTCCACAATGCAATTAGAAGTAGCTTAATACTTTTAATCTCGTGTTGTTTATGTATATGTGATTACTTGTATACTTGTAGTTACACAACATATATACTTGTTATGAATGACATAACCACTATTCATATTTAGTCATACTTGATCGATAATTTAAAAAGAAACTTTTAAGATTTTAAACAGGAACGTATTCACCCCCTCTACATTTCTACACTTTATGTAAGATTGTCAGCCCAAGTCAGAGTGCATTCATCCCTGGAAGACAAATTACTGATAATATACTGCTCACACAAGAACTCCTCAGAGGTTACAATTGGAAGAATGGTGCTAGAAGAGTTGCATTGAAGATTCATATCCAAAAATCATATGACACTATTAATTGGGAATTCTTGGAAGAATGCCTACAATCATTCAGATTTCCATCTCTAATGGTAAAGTGGATCATGGTTTGTAGTAGATCAGCTGCTTTCACAATTAATGTTAATAATGAGAGAATTTGATACTTTAAAGGAGGGAGAGGTCTTAGACAAGGTGACCCCATGTCTCCTTACATTTTTACTCTTGTTATGGAAGTTCTAAGCCTAATCTTGAGACAACAAATCAGTGAAAGTGACAATTTCAAATTCCACTGGGGATGCAAAGATCTGCAAATATCACACTTATGTTTTGCTGATGACCTACTTGTATTATGTCATGGAGATGTGAACTCAGTGAAAGTTGTGAAAAAGGCATTGGACAAGTTTAGTGCTGTTTCAGGGCTTCATCCTAATATGGGGAAAAGCAGAGTGTTTTTGGGAATGTTCAAGACAATATCAAATAGCAAATCCTGGATATCCTACCTTTCAAAGTTGGAGAATTACCTGTTTCTTACCTGGGAGTCCCATTTATAACAAAACAAATTAACTTCACTGACTGCAAGTGCTTAATTGATAAAGTCAAAACAAAGGTCTCTAACTGGAAGAACAAGATGCTGTCCTATGCAGGAAGATTACAACTCATTGTATCTATTCTCTCATCAACTCAAGTTTATTGGGCCGCTGTCTTCATTCTACCCAAAGCTGTAATCAGTGATATTAATAAAGTTCTTAAAGGATTCTTATGGTGTCAAGGTGAATTGGTAAAAAGGAAGGCAAAGATAGCATTGAAGAAAGTATGTAAGCCTAAAGATGAGAGTGGGCTAGGCATAAAAGATCTTGGTTTATGGAATGAAACCCTCATGACTAAGCATTTGTGGAATGTAGCAAGCAATAAGGAGTCTTTACGGGTAAAATGGATAAATGTAGTCAGGCTCAAAGGTGCTAGTGTATTGGAGAAGGCCATGACAATAAGAGATAAAATGAGGTCCCATGTTCTGTGTAAGAGATAAATTGAGGTCCCATGTTCTGTGTAAAGTGTGTAATGGTGCTAATGTATTTTAATGGCATGAAAAGTGGTGGGGTCCTGATCCTTTAAGTAATTACATTCCCATGGAAACTGTGGAACAAGCAGGTCTAGATCAGAGAATGAAGGTTAGGGATATAATACAAGAGGGACAATGGTGTTGGCCTGCTGAGTGGAGTTTGAGGTTTCCAGTTATTCAAACAATCCCAATGCCTGAACTAAATGAGAATGCTAAAGACAGGTATATGTTGATAACCAGTGAGGGAAGACATATTAAGTACTCCACCAATAGTACCAGGAAAGATTAGAGAGAAAATGGTAATAAGGTTGGTTGGGGTGATCTCATATGGTTTTCTAACTATACTCCCAAACACTCCTTTAATGTGGATTGCCATTAATGGAAGACTATCTACACAAGATAGGCTTAGCAAATGCTACCCTGATAAGCATGCATATGACTTGTTCCTTATGCAACATCTGCCCTGGTTCTCCAAATCATCTGTTCTTTGAATGCTCTTACTCAAACAAGATTTGGAAGGAAGTAAAGAAACTGACTAATTAGGAAACTGTGCCAAACAAATGGGATGATGTTGTAAGCTGTATGACTTGCCAAAAGTTCAATAGATCAATCAAGAGTGTACTGAGAAGAATAATCTTGGCAGGATATATGTATTACATCTGGAACGAGAGAAACAAGAGGCAATTTAGCAATGAAAAAAGGGATAATAAAGAGTTACTGGCAGCTATGATTAACTACACAAGACTGAAATTATCAAGCCTGCAAGTAAAGAAAACTACACAAGTCCTTGAAATTGAAAGAAAACGGAGGGTTGTCATAAATGTTAAAAAAAGGAGAATGTTAGCATTAAAAATATGTATTATGAAGTGATGGTCATTCTCATATTGTAACTTTGTGTCGTTTGTTAAGATTAGTAATAGTTTAGTCATTGGGCCTTGGACTTGGCAAGCTAATATGTTATATGCTATGTTTCATAAGCCTAGTTATCCAACCATGTAACCAAGCCCAAGCCCATAGAAAGCCCATAGGGCATCTCATGTTAAGAAGTATATAAACACCTCAAAGGCTCATTTGAGGTGTGTGCTTGTGTGTATTGTGTGTGTTTTCTTTGAATAAAAGCTCTCATATTTCATCTCTCTATCTCTATTCATACGAATCATATACTCTCACCAAGTCACCATCTTTCTTCTTCTAATCTTCTATATTTGTGATAAAGTTGTGTTATTTAAGGTCCTACAAGTGGTATCAATCGCCTAACAATGATTTAGGAGGTTGAGAGTTTGTGAGTGTCGAGTTTTTTTAAGCTTTCTCACGTTTTTTTTTTCTTAAAAATTCTTACTTTTCTTGTTTTCTTTTGGTTTTTAACATTTTTTTTTTGATTACAAACTAGTGTTATAAACCTTATCTAACAAGAAAGTTTCAATCTTTTTGAAAATTTCTAGCTTAAAAATTCGAACTTTGGTTTTGTACTTGTTTTCGAGATCTCAAAAAGTTTGATAAAAATCATCAAGTTTGGAACTTTCTTCAAGTTTTGGTGATTTTATGCATAAAAGTACAAGTTTCTTGGAACACAAACTTGATTTTGGAGTGCTTTAAGTTAAACGATTTTTCTGCCATTTATCGAGAACCTCACACCACCTTTTATCGAGAATTTCTCTTCAAGTATCTTCAGACGATTCCGTGGCTTACTCGGTGTTTTTCTTCCTTGTATAAGTTAGAAAAAACACTTCGACTTGGGATACTTTTCTAAATTGTATAATTTAGATAAGTTTGGAATTTTTCGAGAAACTTGATAATTTTCGAGAAACTTGATAATTTTCGAGAAACTTGAAAAATTTTCGAGAAACTTGATAATTTTCGAGAAACTTGATAATTTTCGAGAAACTTGAAAAATTTTCGAGAGACTTGATAATTTTCGAGAAACTTGATAATTTTCGAGAAACTTGATAATTTTCGAGAAACTTGATAATTTTCGAGAAACTTGATAATTTTCGAGAAACTTGATAATTTTTCGAGAAACTTGATAATTTTCGAGAAACTTGATAATTTTCGAGAAACTTGATAATTTTCGAGAAACTTGATAATTTTTGAGAAACTTGATAATTTTCGAGAAACTTGATAATTTTCGAGAAACTTGATAATTTTCGAGAAACTTGATAATTTTTGACGACCAAACTTCAAACGGCCATAACTTTTGAACCGTAACTCCGTTTTCGACGAATCAGCTGTCAAAACGACCGTCAGACAGAGGAGAACGACACGCAAAAATGATTTATCGATTTAGGCGAAGTTTCGAGGCCTAAAAACGCTCCGAGAAGAAGTTATTGAGGTTTTAAGGTTTTCAGTCAAAATTTTCACCATAAAAACTTGCATCAACTCACTCCAAACTCAACTCCTATCTCGTTGGAACGATCCAAGAATCAACTTTATCCATCTACACTTCATCTATGGCAACTCAGCAAGACATTCATGCAGCCGGTTCCGAAAACCGACCTCCCATGCTGTCAAAGGGTGGATACTCACAGTGGGCTAGTCGTATGATGCGTTATCTTAAGAGCAAAACAAATGGAAGTCTTTTCATCAAATCCATTGTGGATGGACCCTTCAAGCCATCACAAGTACTAGACCCTAGTGATCCAAATGGTACCCCCCCAGTACAACCATACTACAGAGATCAGAATGAGACTGAATACACTGTGGAAGACAGAAAACAGATTGAAGCTGATGATCAGGCATTTCATTACGTCGTTCTTGGTTTACCTGAAACCATATATGCTACTGTTGACAGTGAAGTAAGTGCTCATGCAGTCTGGGAAAGAGTCAAGAGGTTAATGTATGGGACAGACATCGGGAAACAGGAAATGGAAACACAACTGCTTAAGGAACTTCGCAAGTTTACTTCAATTCCTGGTGAATCCATAGAGACGTACTACCACAGATTCTGTAAGATCATGAATGATTTATCAAGACACAACCTCAGTCAGACAAATATTGCTAACAACACCATTTTTCTGAATGAGTTACAACCAGAATGGGGAAGATATGTCACTATTGTTTATCAGACAAAGAATTTGCATGAAGTTACTTATGATCAAGTGTATGACTTCTTGAAGCAAAATCAAGATGAAGCTAATGAAGTAAGAGCTGAATTACTAGCTAAAAAGCATGATCCTCTAGCATTAATTGCTGATACACCAACACCTATACCAGTGAACACACAACAACAACCATCATCATCTTCCACTCACAACTACATGCAACCATCCTACATTCAACAACCAACACCGGTCTACCAACAACAATTCTACCCACAGCAACAACAACATCTTATTCCACAACAGCAATACCCACAATTTCAAGAACCAGAATTCACTGAAAATGATGAAGCTACTGCAGCATTGACTCAAGCGTTTGCTTTTCTGACAAAAGTTTTCCAAGGACGCTATTCTACACCAACAAACAACAACCAAAGGATTTCATCAAATACTCACAACAGGCAGATCGCTCAGCCGAGTTTCAATATGGGCAATGGAGGCCACATGGTTGGAGTTTATGGGAATCAACAAGGATACGCTACTGGAATTAACATGGGTAATCAGAATATGCAGAATGCAGGTCAGTATGCAGGGAATCAGTATGGTCAGTATGCAGGGAATCAGTTAGGTCAGAATGTTGGTAATCAGGCAATGGGTAATCAGAATAGAAATGTTGCAGCTCCAGTTGTTGGGAATTATGGAAATGTGAATCAGGGTAATCCGGTAAAGTGTTTCAACTGCCAAGGAGTAGGTCATATGGCAAGGAACTGTCCTACTAAGCCGAACAAGAAAGATCTAGAGTACTTGCAGAAAGCAGTGATGTTGGCACAAAAGGCTAAGGCAGGGTTTCAGTTGAACGCAGAGGAGAATGATTTTATGGCTCTTATGGATGACATGGAAGATAGAGAGGATATCGATGCGAATTGCATATTCATGGCTAATCTTCAGGAAGCTAAGTATGACACGGATTCTGACACATTTCCTGTTTATGACACCAATGCACCATCTGAGGTATCAAATTTCAACACATGTCACAATAATGATATATTTGATATGTCTCCTCATGAGGAACAGCATTCTGAGAAGCTAGCACCCACTTATGATACATACCTGGACACGCCAAGTAGTAGCAATACTCCTTCAGCAACTCCAGATGTGAATCATAATGGAGGCTTCATTTCACAGCATGCTGAGAATGATGAGGACACACGTGCTTTATTTGAATCATTATTAAATAATTGTGGTATTGAAATCGAAAAAGTGAAAAAGGTCAATCACGAGGTTAAGGCCGCGAATGAGAAATTGACCACTGAGCTTGAGAGATACAAGGAAAATGCAAAAAGTTTTCAAATTAACAAAGAACGTGAGTCAGAATTTGAAATTGGTTATAAGAAGTTACTTGTTAAAGATAGGGAATGGAAAACCAAGTTTGCTAATCTTGAAATAAGTTCAACAAAAACCATTAACTCTTTAAAACAAGAAATTTCTGAATTAACAAACCAACTTTCAAAACAAGAAACAGCTTACACCAATCTTGAAAAAGAAAGGGATGAGTTGAAAAAGGACTTTGCAAAGAAAGAAGACAAACTTTTGGCAGAAATCGTAGAGTCAGAACACATGATTGCTCACTTAGAAGAATTGGTGGTTAAGTCGGGTCAGTCAAGTCAAACAATGAAAATGATTTCAAATCAAACTAATCCGGTTTACCATACGAAACATAAAGTGGCTCTCGGTAATAACACCCCCAGTAATCTCAAGAAAGCTCAGCAAGAACAGAATGTTTTGTACAATGGTAATGTGATTTACACTAAACATGATCCTCCCGTCGTTCGGGATTCTGTGCAAACGATAGAACATGTCGAAGAGAGCATTACTAAAATGAAACAAAAGGATTTGAAACCCATTGATTACAACAAATTGAACAAACTTTCGGGAATTACTTTTGTTCCACAAAAAGAACCATCTGTGTTTTCCATAAAACGACCATTCTCAAAAATGTTTTCTAAGAAAGTAGTTGCTTCCAAATCACTTTCAAACATGGAACAGATGTCTTCAAACAACACTTTTAACTCAAGTGCTGCAAGGGGATATCTTGATGATCTTAAAACCAGAATTGGGCAACTTAAAACGACTTTAGAATCTAAAACGAGACTTAATGAGATCAATTGGAATTCCACGGTTCATTTACAGCTTAAAAAGATTCTCGAAAATGAATTTGCTCCTCAAATTAATAACATTCATGCTCGTGTAATTCACTTTGAACAAGCATTTTTGAAAGAAACAGCTGACTTCGTCACGGATCACAAATCCCTGATAAAGAAGGCTAATGAATCTTTTGAGCAAATCAATGTTTTGGAAAATCTAAATGATTCTCTCTTCGAAGCTGTTATGACCACTGACATTATGTCCATCATTTTACAAACATATTCTGTTCAAGACGATGAAAGACTGAGAGCTGAGACCTCCGCAATTGTTTCAAAATATGAAAATGCTCTTATAAAGCTTGAAAAAGAAAATGTGTCATATTTTAAACAACTTGATCGAAAAAAGGAAGAATGCAAGTATGACAAATTGTCGTATGAGCGTGACTTAATGAAAATGAAAGAGAAAAATGATCTTTTGAGGACTCAGCTTGAAAATCAAAAAGGAAAGGGTGAGGAAACTAAGTTTGCAAAACCATCAACTTCGGAGAAACCAAATGTTTCAAACACGGTTCAAAAACCAAAAATGTCAATTTCACGGTTTGCTCCAAAAGTCGATGCGAAAAAGGATTTGTCAAAACCAGTCACTCCACCACCCTTGCCCAAGGAAAAGGTAATGGAAAAGATTGTTGAAAAACAAAATTTGTTTGTTGAAAGAAACAAAAATGTGATATCACCTGGCTCTTCTAAGTATAGTACACCAAATAAAACTACAAAAACTGTTAATGAGTCTGTTGGTTCTAATGACATGGTCCTCAATCATCATCTAGAAGAAGCTAGAAAAAAGTCACAACATCGAAAAAATGGAATTTTAGGTGCAAAACCTAGTGTGATAAATTCTACAAGATTCCAAAGCACCGCTAGTAGTAGTAAACCATTACCTAGGAACTTTCAACAAAATACTAGGGATTGGCTTGCATCTAAGAGTAGTGACACAAAAGAGTATGCTAGGAACGTAGAATGCAACACAAAGAATTCCAAATCAAGTGTCAAGACACAATCCACTAAGACACCAAATTGAAACAAACCCGTTGATAAGAAGCAAGAGGTTAAGAAACCTAATAGGTGGATATCTAAAGAATGTAGTTTTTCCAAGACTGAGACTTCCGCTGCATCTGATAAGAAAACTACATCTAGATCTTACCTTAGGTGGATTCCTACCGGGAAAGTTTTTAAAACAGTTGGTCTTAGATGGATTCCCACAGGGAAGATTTTTGATAGTTGCACCAAGACAAATAATAGTGATAATCTTCAGGATAAGGAAGTAGAAACCACAACAACCGTTGATAGTCAACACCCGCAGAGTGATGCTTCATGTACTTCTAACACTGCTATTTGTGAAACCTCTTCGTCTTTGGTTGCAGGTGCTTCAACTATCTCAGAACCCAGTTCTTCAGAGGGTTCAAATTCTGTAAATTCTATAAAATCATTCTTTCAATCTTCTATTTTTGATTTTCCATTTCTTTTATAAAAACAAAAACAAAATACAAAAATATAAAATTTTCAAAAAATACAAAAACAATTTAAAATCAAAAAATCCAAAAATATTCTTCTCACGACATGTCTCTCGTATAAATCAATATTCTGTACGTTTCTAGAAATGTCATTCAACAATGATACGGACATGTACAGATGCTTGAGCGGGAGTTCTTTTTAATGTTTTTCTAAAACATGTCGTTTCTCAAAATTTTCTTCACTATGGCTTTCGTATACTTCAGTACGAAACCCGGACATTAAACGACGACTTCTGATTATTTTCAAATCAAGGACTCGTACGTTCAATGACGAACTCTTTTTCAAAAAGTTCGAGTCTAAACAAACGAAAAAGATTTCAAGCATAAACTCGTTTTCCAACAAAATTCTTGAGCACTTTTTCAAGATTGTTCAAAAGATTTCTCAAAATCTCTCAAAATTAGTGCTCAAGATAACTCCCTCAAAATCCTTAATTGATTTTAAATGAGCTATCATTAAGGGGGAGTATCAAAAACAAAAATGTTCCAAATTCATGCAAAATAGAATCTGTCTTTCTCTCCAAAAGCTTTTTCTTAATCAGTTGATATCAAAAATATCACATTATGCTATTTTTGAGGGGGAGAAGACATGATTAAAATGTGATCGAAGATGTTTAAAGTTTGTGGCTGAATCTCAAAAGAGCTCGACTCAGATATAACCAATGAATTGACGAAGCTTAAAATGTCAGTAATCGAAAAGACTTGTCCTGGACGGGTAATAATTTCAAGCTAGTCTAACTAGTGATGTAAGCGTGTCTCGAATAGGACTTGTCTGAGTAGAATGTACCGTATCGAGAGACTTTCTTTGGACTTGACCAGGACGGGTAATAATTTCAAGCTAGTCTAACTAGTGATGTAAGCGTGTCTCGAATCGGTCATGTTCGCTGAAAGTGGATCAATTAAAAAAGTGCAAACTCCTCCCGCATGTGCAAATTTCTTAAAAATTACATGAGCACATGTGAAGGGGGAGTCCTTCAAAAGAAATGCAAAACTCTCTAAGTGTCAACAAAATGTGTTTTATTATCATAAACACTTTGAGAGATTTTCAATAAATGGTTTCATGGCAATGATAGGATAGTCATGGAGTTATAAGGTGACTAAGGTTAGGTAAAACCGTCCTATGATCCGCCAGAGCCGGAGGGATCTACCCAAGGACAATTCCAATAGATTAGAATTAGAAGTCCTTAGGTATGATTGAAAAAAGGAGAAAATGAGAAAGGAGAAAGAAGGGGTTGAAGAATTAAAAAGAAAAGATATGAAAAAGGGTGAAAAGAAATAGCCCTCCAAATGTTCAACCTTAGGGCAGACACCGGGTTCAACTCATATGCTACTGGTTGTTACTAAGGTGACTCCGGTATTGAAGACAAAGACGTCATGGACCCAGTGATGCACTGCACTAAACCTTCTTAACCACTCAAGTTCTCTTAAAAGAGCTTGTTTCATTCTCACGGGGAACCGGTGTAATCTATCGACCTGTCTCTTAGAGATGGTTGATATTGAAGCAGGAGACTTCTCCCTAATCTCCGCATAGGAAACCAAATGTGCACTTATCGAGTCTAGAGCCCCGAGATTCATCAAAAGATCTCATAGGAACATTGATATTACTACACTGGTTGTTCAACATTAAGGACGCCAGATGTAAACTTTAGAGTCCTTCGCAGATCTTAGCAATTTGCCAGAACATTTATGAGAGGATTCACGTTTGTGATTCTCAATGATTGAATGGAAACTCCTGCCAGGGTCAACATCAAGCAGCCCTGACAGCAGGTCACTTCGGTAATTCTTTATGGGTTACACTTAGTGTTCGCGGTGGTTTCAAACGGTCTACAGTCGTGGAGTGATCCCCAGCGACTCACCCAGTCATTGAGTTACTAAGTAGGTCTTGTAAGCTCTCTCGAGAGTATCTGACATGGGAACGGCCTTGGTAAGGGTTAGAAGGAGTCTTCACACTATGCTGTTGACGATCTCTAATTCTTATCTGTAAGTACCGGATGTTTTATTGCTAACTGTTTATATGCAGGGACACTTCATCTCCATGGCGACATATTCCACGTGCTCATACATACATCTGGAAGTTAAAGAAAGCTCCCTCAAAGATCTATACAACACAAAGATCAAAGAAAGATTCTACGCCAAAAAGAAGAATCTACAAAGTATAAAGACTAAAGATCAAAGTGAAAGAAAGGGAACTACGTGCATATGAATATCAAAGTCCAAAGATGTATGAGCATGTTGGAATGGCAAACAACCACCACAGACGCAGAAGTGACGAAAGGCAGATAACTCCACATCACAAAGGAACAAAGAACGATGAAAAATCAGTTATCGAAGATCACAAAGCATGAAGGAACAAAGACTAAAGACTATTCTGCAACGACACACAAAGTTGAAGACAAAGAACACGGAAGACCCACTCACGTGGAGCATCATTCGAATGACCAACCCTTAGGGGGAGATTGTTAGCATTAAAAATATGTATTATGAAGTGATGGTCATTCTCATATTGTAACTTTGTGTCGTTTGTTAAGATTAGTAATAGTTTAGTCATTGGGCCTTGGACTTGGCAAGCTAATATGTTATATGCTATGTTTCATAAGCCTAGTTATCCAACCATGTAACCAAGTCCAAGCCCAAGCCCATAGAAAGCCCATAGGGCATCTCATGTTAAGAAGTATATAAACACCTCAAAGGCTCATTTGAGGTGTGTGCTTGTGTGTATTGTGTGTGTTTTCTTTGAATAAAAGCTCTCATATTTCATCTCTCTATCTCTATTCATACGAATCATATACTCTCACCAAGTCACCATCTTTCTTCTTCTAATCTTTTATATTTGTGATAAAGTTGTGATATTTAAGGTCCTACAGAGAACATGCTTTAGTGGAAGAGTTAGATAAAGATAGCTGAGAGTTCTTTTGGAAATGGATGACAAGGATGTTTGGTAATGAAGATGCCCAAAGTAACAATAATGGCAGTTTTTAAGGGGTGTTTGGTATATTGATACAGGATTTACCGACCATGTTTTATATTTATAAGTAACTCGTCTACCTAAGGTCTACCTAATGCACTATCGGGCAGTGTACCCGGTCGTGTATGGTATAGCTAACGGTAAATTCGAGGTCGTCCCAAGAGCTATGCGTGCGAATTATATCTAAGTTTAGTGTCACTGGTTTTAAAGGGGGTTTTAAGAAATGAAATTAAATAAAATAAACAAGAAAATAAATGATGAAGAGAAATCAGTTGGGAGAGAAGTGTCAACCTAATTACTACTATTGTTATTATTATGACAAGTTTTCTATTAAGTGCATCCTATCGTTTTATCTGGGGATTCAATTCGGCCGGACTTAGATGGTCAAATCCTCCAATCCTATCTTTCACCTTCCCTATTCCATAACCTAATGATTACAAGCGTTCGCTGGCAATTACAAGGTGAAAGAGTTATTAAGCGCCTCTACTAACTTAGAATAGTCTAATGGGATTCGGCTGGTCGGAACTTAGACCCCCCCCCCTAATTCCTTAAGTAAATTAGTTCGGTAGGTGGTCGTTCGTTGAAATTTCTACATGAATAGTGATAGTCCTATGGTCAATTCTTATCACTAAACACACCCTTATCCACTATGGGTCCTATGGTCAATTCTCCTAGCTTTAATGGAACTACTAAACATCAATACTACCGAAACAAAGGTGTCCTAAGACATGCTAAGAAAGTATAAAAATAAAACGATACGAATGCGGAAAAACTAAATCATAAAAATAACAATTTCATAATAAGGCTAACACCAAACGTGTTTAGCCACTCATATTCATAAATGCAGAAAAATCAATGTTTAACACAATTAATGAAAACATGAATTCGATACAAGGAATATAAATGATAAAACTTATGATTGTAGCGTGAATTATCCCTTTGAAGTGACTTGTATGCTTGCAGAACTTCGTCCTCCTTGCTCCCTAATTCCTTCCTGACTTCTATGTATAAGAAAGTGATGTTTAAAATGCGGAACTAGGGCTAGTATTTATAGTCTCGACTTTGCTACGGCATAGCCATTAGGTCAAGCTACGCCATAGCCTTTGTTTTATTCTACTATGCCCTAGCTTGTTGATATGCTACGCCTGTAGAACTCTCATACACCAATCTACGGCGTAGCCAAATAAGGGACTACGCCGTAACTCCATCAAGGATCACGAAAATTCTTCTAAGTGTTGGAATGAAGATCTACGGCGTATCTTGAATGATAGTTATGCCCGTAGAAGTCTCGTAGTTACAATTACGCTGTAGCCAATAAGTTGGCTAAGCCGTAGGTCTTTATTTAGCATTGACGCCAGTCTTTAGTGTAAATGGATTCTACTGCGTAGGTAGAGAGTACATCTATGCCGTAGTTAGTGTTGACTCAGCATACTTCAACTATTTTCATTAATATTCTTCCAATTCCACGTCTTTTCGTTCCAATGCTCATCTTTGCCCTGAAAATGAAATATAAACAAATAAAAGTATATATCCTAGTAAAATGACACAAAAGATGAGCATAATAGGGGGAAATTAACACTTAAATATTGGAATTATTTGATATTATCAAATATCCCCCCCCCCCCCACTTGAACTCTATTTTCCCTCAAGTAGACCTTATTAGAATAATTTTCCAAAAGATATCTCCCGAGAAACTAGAAGATATGAATTTAAAAACTCCCTATGCTAGAATTCATCAACGCCGAACACTTCACGAAATGGGACAAACACTCATACTCTCTCTCTCTCTCTCTCTCTCTCTCTCTCTCTCTCTCTCTCTCTCTCTCTCTCTCTCTCTCTCTCTCTCTCTCTCTCTCTCTCTCTCTCTCTCTAATCTAAGCGTTAATTTTGGAGTGATCACTCAATGCACAGTTATAGTATGTATTCTATCATAGGATTGGTGGTTACACAAATCTCTACCACTAGAGCTAAGGTCGAAACAATTTTTAAAGTCAATATTGGGTGAAAAATTATAAGGCTTAAGAGTGTGGTGTTGTTACTAACATACTACGACAAAGGCGAAAACGCGTTGATACATGACCGGAACACCGGGCAAGACACCAATGACTGCTCAAATCCTTCACCTAACCATGATTCACAACTAAGGGTAGGATAAGACATAGATGCACATAAATGGTGTAAAATAAAATAAAAATAAAATAGTCTTCGCCTACAACCGAGTCGTTACTGCCTGCCGTTCATCCAAAGATAAAGCTCCAAGACACAAAAACTGGATCATATAACAAGTGAATGTGCCATTAGAGGACGTCATGATGGGCACAACACTTGGTCTTCATGTTGGTCAATAACAACAACCAACTCAATTCTTCGTAAGTGATCGAAGTGGTCTCCTCGATACTAAATATTTATAAGCTCAAAACAAGGTGCTCTACAATTTTGCACCATAAATCAACTATCTACATATAGAATTTCACAATTTCTTTTAACTAAGTCACAAAAATAATAATAACATCCCCTCACTTGAGATGAATCATACATAAAATATTTAGGGGTCTTAAATGATCTTCAAAGAAAGGTCTTCAATGTAGGCATGATTTCTGAATCTCTTAACTCGAACCTCAAAATAGGGCAAGTGACGACTTCCCAGTCATAGACCAAGACTACATGGTAGGCTTAGGTGAATAGGTGTATTGAAACAATAATTATAAGGGTAAGAAACGAAAGAATGGATCTGAAGGGTGTATCTAAGGGTATCTTGCACTAAAGGTGAGTGCAACAAAAAGGTTTAAACACGGGGGTCGAAAAGTCAATTTGACTAATCGATAAACGCACACATATAGGCTCTTTGGGTGATAATCCTAAAATATTGCCTTCTCAAAAAGTTTCTTCCAGATGTATCAAGTAAACTCAACACACTACTCGTCTATGGTCTCAAAATGATGTAAAGGCCAAGTTCTAAAGTCTATAAACTACTGGCACACTCAATATTTGGTGGATTTGGGGTAAATCAGGGGAAACTGAAAAGGCTAAACCTCGCCATGGAAATTAAGGGTTAAATGTGCTCGGCTAAGGTCTATTCTAGTTAGGTTCAGAAAACATGTCAAAATTTTAAAAATGGCATAGTTTTTCAAAATAAGCTAGAAAAATGGGCAAAATAAAGTTCAAGTTATACTTCTACTCCCATCCTCCCACTTTAAATGTACAAAGTTCCTTTTGTACGCAGATGAGCAATAAATATAAAGGAGATAGGTAGAATTGGAACGAGAACTTCCGTGAAATTAGCTCTTGAAAATGATAGAAGGATCATGTTTGAGAAAACGTGCCTTCGCTCCGCCTAACGAGCAAACTTCAAATCCCTGAAATCATGTAACTACCACAAGCATAAAATCTAAAGAGAAAAATAAATGAACATAAAAATCCTAACTCACTTTTGTAGGAATCACAGTTACATTTAGCGTATGCAACAAGCCTTTTAAACCACTTGGTGTCCCAAGTGGACGAGTGAAGTCTCATGAGGGTTTAAAGTGAACATGCCCACAAAGTTCATGTAAAAACTAATACAAGGTTAAAGTATGTTTGTTATAAAAAGATTTAAAATATAAATGGTACAAGAGAAAGTTATGGCATAGTGATAATGAAGTACTACGTCGTAGGTAATTAAACCTGACAAATGTCTGACACCTGGAGGGGACTACGACGTAGTCATGGATTGAGCTACGCCGTAGATACTTTCTGAGACGAATTCCTGGAGTGAAAATTCCTTAGCCAGCTCCTCCACCGTCTAACTTTCTCGATTACCTGCAAATAATTACAACAAAACATACTGTTGGGAATTATACTAACAGTTACCACGGCTAGTGAAGACATTACAACTGCTGAAGAATGTACTTGCAGTGGAAACTCATTACCACTGCAAGAACATATATTACCACTGCTGTTTAGATAACTATTAGGAAACGTGTTTAGATAAATATAGAATAGATCTTGTGTATATCTTATTCTATTAGAGTTATACTTATCTTGTAGAAGAGGACTCCTTGTGCTATAAAAGGAGATCCTAGGTTAAAGGTTAGATATACGTTTTTCTAGAGCTTCAAGGTGTAACCCTAGTGATACAAAGATCACTCGTATTATTATCATTAATAATATTGGAGCTAACCGTTTGTTACATATATTATTCTCATTCATAAACAACTGTTTCATTACTTCTAAGTGTTACTAAGTAGATTCCGCATACTTAGTGATATAACTCAAAGTATCAATCTAACACAGTTCAAGGTGTTTAGATCCATCAAGTGGTATCAGAGTCAGGCTTTGATACTTGGATTTAGAAGACTCTAGTTCACTCAGAAGAATCAATGGAGACAGAAACCAGTCAATCAAACATTGCTGCTAAGCTACCCAAGCTTAAGTTGAATGACTTTGAGATGTGGAGGCTAATGATCGAACAATTCTTTATGGTGCAAGACTATACACTCTGGGAGATCATTATGCTTGGTAATTCCTTCAAACCAAGTTCTACCTCAGAGATGATTGGTGGCAAGGAAGTAATAAAGGTTAACACTGGACCTGTTACTAATGATGAAAGACTTCAGATGAAGAATGATCTGAAGGCCAGAGGTTTGTTGCTGATGACACTTCCCAAAGATCAAGTTCTAGCATTCAACAAGTACAAGACTGCAAAGACACTGTTTGAGGAGATCTGTAATGCTTTTGGTGGTAATGATTCCACCAAGAAGACTCAGAAGACCCTGCTGAAACAGACTTATGAAAACTTTGGTTCATCAAGTAATGAATCTATTGATAGCATTTTCACAAGGCTACAAAAGATTGTTACTCAACTCACTGTTTTTGGAATTGAGGTGGAAAGGGAAGACCTCAATCTAAAGTTATTAAGAAGTTTACCCTTTGAGTTTGGAACCAATGTTGCAGTGTGGGAAGATAAGCCAGATTTGGAGACTATGAAGCTTAATGATTTGTACAATAACTTCAAGGTTATTGAACAAAGATTGAAGAAAGCTGGCAAACTAAGCACAGGTTCAGGAAGTGTAGCACTCATATCATCATCTGTTGATGATAGTTCAGATGGAGAAAGTGATAGTGATGATGATAATGCTAACATTGTTGTTTCCACTGGTAGTGGAGGTGTTTCCACTGCTAGTTCAAAAAGGCAGATTTCAGGACTTAGTGATTCTACCTTTTATGCCTTTATATCAAGTCAGATGGGTGGTTCAATTCTCAATCATGAGGATTTGGATCAAATTGATGAAGATGATATGGAGGAGATGGACATTAAATGGCAGGTGGCATTACTAAGCTTAAAGGCAAAGAAGTTTTGGAAGAAGACTGGAAGGAAGATTACCATTAATGGTAATGAGACAGTAGGTTTTGACAAAAAGAAGGTGGAGTGCTATAATTGTCATAAGAAGGGGCACTTTGCCAGGGAGTGCAGGAAACCAAGGAAACCTGACAACAGGTCAACTTGGTATAAGCAGGACAAGAAGAAAGAACCTACAACTGATGAGCCAAAGGGGCTATTGGCTATTGATGGAGTGAGCTTTGATTGGAGCTTTATGGTTGAGGATGAGGAAGATGATTTAGAGTCTGCAATGGTTGCTACTGAGCTTGCACTAATGGCTTTTTCTGACTCTGAGGTACAAATTAATAATGCTTGCTCTAAAACTTGTAAGGCGTTAAAAGAGTATGAGAAAATTAAAGCACAATATGATGAACAATTGCTAGAGTTAAATCATACTAATTATAACTTAGCAAATCATAAAAGAGGCCTAGGTGTTTTAGAAACTCAATTAGAGCATTATAGGGCAAATGAATCTAAGTTCAATGATGATATTGCAGTGTTAAAAAGAGACTTAGATTATCAGGTTGCTGTAAACAAGGTTCTTAGGGAAGAACTAGAAAAGGTTAAAAGGGCTAGTGAGAATATAAAGATAACATGTAATACACTGGATCACCAATCCAAGTGTACTGACAAAATTTGGGAAGCCCAAGTTGTGAACAAAGCCAAGTCAGGAGTTGGATACAAAACTGTTCCACCACCTCTAAAAGGTGTTCCATCACCTCCTGGCATTGACTTAGCTCACACAGGATAAGAAGAATTCCAGGAACCAACCATGACTTATGGACCAAAGTTTGTTAAAGAATCTGTTATTGAAAAGGTTCAGGTTGAGGTTGATGCATTTGATAGTGCTAGTGACTCATCTCTTAAAGATGAAAGTTTGAATGTTGAGTCTAAACCTAGTGTTCCTGAGAATGTACATGTGGATGTTAAAAAGAGTATTCCTGATGTTGTCAAAGAGAAGCCTAGGTCACAACCTAATTTCACTAGGCCCACTACTAGATATGCAGAGATGTACAAAAGTAGGTCAACAACTCCTAGGGGTAATATGAGGAGTTGGAATCATGTTAAATCTAGGCAATTTGGTAGTGACTTTGTGTTCAACAGCAAACCCTGTCATATATGTGGTAGCTTTGACCATCTGTCTTATAGTTGTACCTATCACATGAGTAGAAGGAAAGTGTTTGGGAGTACTAGGGTGAATGGATATAATGCTAATAATTTAACTCATCCAAATCCACTTAGCAAGTTGATTCCCAGGTCTGTTTTGCTTAACTCTGGCATTAAACCTATTTCCACTGCTAGACCAGCAGTTTCCACTGCTAGACCAGCAGTTGCCACTGTCAGTAATAAAAACAGAGTTTACCCTAAGCCCCTGTTACTACTTTTGTTAAATCTACTCAAACAGGGAAAAAGACCAATTTTGAAAAGAAAGTTTACAATAATCACAAGTGGGTACCCAAAATTTCAAAACCAGTAGTTTCCACTACTAAGCCAGCAGTTACCACTGCAAGGCCAAAGGTTTCCACTAGTGAGTCTGTGAACAATAAGAGGGTAAATATGGGAAATGATGTTAAGGCCTCAGCACGTTGGGAATGGAAACCAAAAGAAATCATCACCTCAAACAATCCCAATGGTGTATCAATGACCTTTGATAGACACAATTATATTGATACACGAGGCAGATCCAAGTCATTTGTGGCTTGGGTCCCCAAAAGGAACTAATTCCTTTATTTTGTGTGCAGGAACATTCAAAGACAACAAATGATCAAGGATACTCAGACAGTGGATGTTCCAGGCACATGACTGGCAATAAGTCCTATCTTTCAGACTTCCAACCTTATGATGGACAATTTGTCAGCTTTGGAGGAGGAATTGGTGGCAAAGTTTCTGGCAAAGGAACAATCAAGGCTGGAAACATAGACTTTGAGAATGTGCTCTATGTGAAAGAACTCAAGTACAACCTTTTCAGTGTGTCACAGATGTGTGACAAGAAGCATAGAGTTCTATTCATAGAAGATGAATGCTATATCTTATCTAAGGATTATAAGCTCCCTGATGAAAGTGAAATTTTGCTTAAAATCCCTAGAAAAGGCAATCTATATAGCATTGACATGAGGAACATAGTGGCTAACAATGATGTTACTTGCTTGCAAAAGCCACTTTAGATGAATCCATGCTTTGGCACATAAGACTTGGTCATGTTAACTTCAAGACCATTAACAAGATTGTGAAAGATGGCCTTGTCAGAGGTTTACCAGAGAAAAGATTTGAAAATGACCAAACTTGTGTTGCCTGTCTCAAAGGAAAGCAACACAGAGCTTCATGCAAGACCAAGGCATTCAATTCTATTGATCATCCACTTTTCATGCTGCATATGGACTTGTTTGGTCCTACATCTGTGAGCAGCATCAATTTGAAGAATTATTGTCTTGTTGTGACTGATGATTTTAGTAGATTCACATGGGTTTTCTTTTTAAGAACCAAGGATGAGACCACAGGCATCCTTAAGACATTCATCACTGAAGTTGAAAATCAAGTTGAAAAGAAGATCAAGATCATTAGGTGTGACAATGGGACATAATTCAAGAATAAAGTTATAGATGATTTCTGCAGAGACAAAGGTATTATGAGAGAATTTAGTGTTGCAAGAACTTCTCAACAAAATGGAGTTGCTAAAAGAAGAAACAGAACACTAATTGAGGCTGCTAGAACCATGTTAGCTGATTCAAAGCTTCCAGTGACTTTTTGGGCTGAAGCAGTTAACACTGCTTGTTACATACAGAACAGGGTTTTAGTGGTTAAAACAAAGAACAAGACACCTTATGAGTTATTCAGAGGAAGACCTCCTACTTTGGAGTTTATGAGGCCATTTGGATGTCATGTTACTATTCTCAATACCATTGATCATCTGCGTAAATTTGAAGAAAAGTCTGATGAAGGCTTCTTTGTTGGATATTCTATTGTTAGCAAGGCTTTTAGAGTCTATAACTTAAGAACAAAGAAGATTGAAGAGAATTTGCATGTTGAGTTTCTTGAAAATAAAGCTAACATGGCAGGTTCAGGACCAGAATGGCTATTTGATCTTGAAACATTATCCAATACAATGAATTATGTACCTCTTACTTCAAGTACAGGAGACAAAGATCTTGAAGATTCAGAAGAATTCATTGATGAAGATGAAGCTTGCAAAGATGATGAAGATGATAAAGATCAAATTGTTATGCCACTTTGGGACTTTGTTGATAATTCTGAAAAGAAAAGTGATGCAGATAGTGTGAATTTTGATGGTCTGAATAAAGAAATTCCTACTAGAAGTGGTAACTCCATTCCCACTGCTACACCAGAAGTTTCCACTGATAGCCCAAATGTGGAAAGTTCATCTCAGGAATCACCCAGTGATGATGTAGAGATCTCAAACATGCCTACAACATATGATATTCCTAGCACATCACAGACTTCAATTCACAAAGTGCATCCACTTGATAATGTTATTGGTGAACTTCAATCAGGTGTGAAGACTAGAAGACAGACAAAGAAAGATGATATTCATGGGTTCATTAGTGAAGTTTATGAGTCCAAGAAGCATAGGAGAAAGAATGAATGTTTGTTTTTCTGTTTTCTCTCACAAGTGGAGCCTAAAAATGTTTATATGGCTTTAGAAGAATCTAGCTGGGTTGAAGCAATGCAAGAGGAGTTGTTGTACAAAAGGTTTGGGTTCTTTGTGATTTGCCTGATGGTATGAAGGTCATTGGTACTAAATGGGTTTTCAGAAACAAGAAAGATGAAAGAGGTATTGTAATCAGGAACAAAGCTAGATTGGTTGCTCAAGGATACACTCAAGAGGAGGGTATTGACTATGAGGAAGTTTTTGCTCCTGTTGCAAGGATTGAGGCTATTAGATTGTTTCTAGCCTATGCATCATTTATGGGCTTTACTGTCTATCAAATGGATGTTAAGAGTGCCTTCCTGTATGGTACAATTGATGAGGAGGTCTATGTCTCTCAACCTCTAGGCTTTGAAGATCCTCAACACCCAAATAAAGTGTATAAAGTGGTTAAGGCTCTTTATGGCCTACATCAGGCTCCAAGGAAGTGGTACGAAACCTTAGCTACTTATCTTTTGAATAATGGGTTTCATAGAGGCAAGATTGATCAAACTTTGTTCATCAAGAAAGACAAGGGTGATACTCTACTTGTTCAAGTATATGTTGATGATATTATCTTTGGGTCTACTAGACAAGAGATGTGCAAAGAGTTTGAAAAGCTGATGAAAGATGAATTTCAAATGAGTTCTATGGGAGAACTTACATTCTTTTTGGGGCTGCAAGTACAACAGAGTAAAGAAGGCATCTTTATCAGTCAAGACAAATATGTGGCTGAGATTATTAGGAAGTTCAAGTTTACTAATGCAAAGCCTTCAAATACCCCTGCTGATAAGACCACTCATCTATTGTTGAAGAATGCTAGTGGTGCCAATGTTGATGTGCATACTTACAGGTCTATGATTGGCACTTTGATGTATCTTACTTCATCAAATCCAGACATTATGTTTGCTGTATGTGCTTGTGCAAGATTTCAAGTGACTCCAAAGACATAACATATGACAGCAGTGGAAAAGATTTTTAGGTATTTGAAGACATATCCTAATTTAGGATTATGGTATCCAAGAGAATCCCCTATGGAATTGGTCACATACTCAGATAGTGACTATGCTGGTGCAAGTTTGGATAGAAGGTCAACTACAGGAGGATGTCAATTTCTTGGATGTAGATTGGTGTCATGGTAGTGCAAGAAGCAAACTATGGTTGCTACTTCAACCACTGAAGCAGAATATGTAGCAGCTGCTAGTTGTTGTGCTCAGATCTTATGGCTTCAGAATCAATTATTGGATTATGGGTACAATTTCATGAACACCATTATATATATAGACAATAGTAGTACCATATGCATTATTAAAAATCCTGTGCAACACACTAAAACTAAACATATTGAAATTAGACATCATTTTATTAGAGATTGTTTTGAGAAAAAGCATATTAATGTTGTCAAAATCCATACTGATGACAATTATGCTGATTTATTAACAAAAGGGCTTGATGTGGGTAAGTTTCAATACTTGGTAACAGGTATTGGAATGCTAAATCCATAAATCTTTGATGTCTAATACTTTTCAGTGTTGCAGGATAGTTTTTAGGTACTAATATTGTTTGTATATGTATGTATGGTTTTCTACTAACTTGTATGCAGAGAAATTTAAGCACAGTGGAAAAAGTCATACAATAGTGGAAAGATTGGTGATAAAAGCAAAAAGACAAAGTACTTTTATTGATATTCAAGAAAGTACATTACAATCATTCAGAAAACATTGTCACCAGAACAGAAAACATCACATAACAAATCCAACAACCTAACATCTACTCCATAGGCTTCTTTCCCTTTCCTTCATAATCATGCTTGCCTTTGGAAGCTCTCTTTCTCTTGTCATTAAAAGAAAGTTGCTTCCTTGGACAAGCAAGTCCCAGAACTTGCTTGGGAGGCCTTGGTGCTTGTGGAGGCTTCTCAACAGCAGGCCACTTTATGTTGCTTATGGCAGTCTTTAATGCTGTGGTGAGGGCTTTTGGAAGTTCTTTGGAAAGGTTGAAGGTTGGATCATCATCATCATCATAGGAAGAACTAGAATAGAACTCCAAGGATGGAGCAGGAGAAGCTGCAGCCTTTTTGGATTTCATGTTGGATGATGTGGATGTGGTAGTACTTGGAGGAAAGTAATCACTCCACCCTGTAGAAAGTTCCTCTGAGTTTGAGCAATAGCTGATCTCCTCATCAGATGAATCATCTAAGGATATGTAGATAAGTGGAAACCAGCTCATTGTGCTGATGAAGGGTTTGCGTTATTGAAGATATGTGTTGATGAAAGATAAAGATTTATGAGCCTCCTTTTATAAGCAAAGTCAAGGTCGAATTCTAATTAATGAAGAATATTTACTCTTACCTGTTTTGGTAGGTTGGAGGAGTAAATTTGGTTATTATCGGGTTGACTTTTGGAAGATATTTTTGTGAATAGTAACTTGGTTAAAAAGTTACTTTGGGTTAATTCTTATGGGTTAAGTTGGGTGTTATTTAATTTTGCAGCATACAAACCCATATTATTGGAGTCATTGGAGTTATAAGGTGTGTATCATAGACACACACAAAATGGTTATTAATTCACCATGTCTAATCCACATAAGAATCAACTAGTCCAGAGCAAACGGCTACTGGTAAAGACTTAACAAATCCGTTTATGGTTGATAGTTTACCAAAAACTATATGGTTATCAACTCACCATACTCCAAGTGATAAAGAGTTGGCTAGTCCATAGAAAACGGCTCATGGTAAAGACATATCAAATCCGTTGATAGCTGGTAGTTTGCTAAAAACTATGATAAGAGCAGCTAATTTTCATGTTTTACTTACCACTGCTCTTTGATATTTTGTGAAAATTTTACCACTGCTAGTTCATTAGTTACCACTGCAAGAGTAATTTTTCCACTGATGAACTAGCCGTTACAACTGTTGTGTCAGTAATCTATTTTTTACTAGCCGTTGTAAATATAACCGTCTTTCCTTTTTAATAGGGTAAATCTTTTATGAATTATCTTCTTACCTATTATAATTTATTCTTTTCCAAAGATAAATCTTTCTAAAGATAATTCACATTACGCA
>CM060681.1:117600000-117616071 GCA_030686995.1 Artemisia argyi | reverse complement strand
TAATCTGATAAGAGGAAATAAAACTTAATAAATTATTCGGCATTATAAAGTATATGCTTTTAGTTCAAATGCGAAATAAAGCTTCTTTATACACAACGTGTGTCGTTGAATTTGTGTATTACCCAAAACAAAGAGTTGCAAAAATCAGTGCCAGCATCCTCAATACAATTGCTTCATACCTGTAGTTTTTTTCCTTTTTAGTTTAGACAAAAATATTATAATTATAGATAACAATGAATGTTGGTAGTAGGCTTAGATCAAGTTTACCCAATAGACATATAGTTTGTTAATTTAGACTTACGAAAAGGCTTATAAAATATGAGCACTTGGTTGCAAATTGTACACCAAAAAAGCTCAATAGAGTGTAATGCAACATTTCTTGCACAGCAAAAACCAACATTCCAAACTTACTTTCCAAACATATCAAGTTGGATAAAGAAGAAATTTTAAGTGATTTTTAATTGAAATCATAATTTGGTAGTGCATGTATAAATAAATTTGCAAACATAAGAGTGAACTTCACTGGAAACCGCATCCCACATCGTAATTAATATATATGTGAATAAGGAATAAAAGTCTAAAGATAAAAGTTACTTGATATCTTCTAACTGCATGCCAAGTTTACGACCAATCTTGGTCTTGCCATTGTGATCGTAGACATTCATATTCGCCGGTGCAACTAATTGTCCAATGACATAACAACATGGCATGGCTGATAAAATGCTGAAATAGGCTACCGAAACAGCCCCTAACTGAACACATTATTTAGAGAGGTTGGAATGAGCATGTCCACAGTTTATTAGTTGCTAAAATAAGTGATCCAAACAACCCATGATAACAACTTTTCAAGGTTAAAATAGCTACTGAAATAAGCTATTCAAAAAGCTCCTAATAAGCACGACTCAAGGTTAATTAGCAGCTGCAATATATAAGCTATCCAAACATCTCCTAATCAAGCTATTATATCATTATTACAAACAATTTTTAAACAGCCCATAATAAGAGAAGAAGCTATCCAATCAAAAGTAAAGGTGAAACACTTTTCGCGATGATTTTATAAATCATAACTTGACTCAAACAACGATCTTAATAAGATAGTTTTTCTTATATTTGGGAGATATGCAAGAACTCTAACCCATACCTTACCATTTCTACATAATTGTTCGCTCATAATAGATGGAATTGGTCATTTTTTGTAGGGGTTTTTGCATATATATCCTTCCGAAAATACATAATTGCATAAATATCCAAAGCATGCATAAAACCATTGTATTATGTGCATAAAAAACTTGTACAAATGATATATATATATATATATATATATATATATATATATATATATATATATATGCAATTATTCACTTTGGGAGGGATATATATGCAATTTTGCCTTTTTTGTATGAAGTTTATAAATACATAAAAGATCATTTATCATTACAAAGACAATATTGTTAAAATTACAATCTACATTTTGTATGATCATGCCTTCTTTTATGATGAAAATCAATCAAAGCATGCACTTCATTATCTTATGATTATTAAGTGTTGCACGTTAAAATACATGTGCATGTCAAGAAAAGTAAATATTTTCTAATAAGCAAATTATGTAGCTCAATGTTCAAAAATACTGCCTCCATTCAATATTATTGTCCACCTTAATTCTAGGTTCCAATGAGCCTATCTTAATTGCAACCTAAACCATTTATAATTTCCATAATTAGACTCATAGATATTCAACTTTTATGTTCTTACAAATGAAGTAGTGTTTATAATAACTGAAAAACATAAAACATGCACCTTTAAATAGATAATGTACTTATTGTTGTTCTATTAAAAACATTTAACTGGAGAATGACCAACCTGTCCGTGTCGCCACTGAAGTCGATGCCTTGCAGCCAACTTTGTTCCAATTATTCATCCAAATTTATATGAAAAAGCTCAGATGCACTCTCATATGTTAACATATAGGCTGGTTTTCTAATCAAAATATGCATTTCGTATTCTGTCACAAAAGCATACCATGTGAGAAGCATGTGCTTATAAGATAACTTTTAGCATAAGTAGCAATATCTTGAATCTATTTTGAAAAGTGGCCAGCTATTGAAATCATCTACAAATAATTCCCAACTAACATCATGCCTTGTAATTTTCAGCTTACTTTTTAGTTACAACACTATAACAAAGTATCTATACTGCAACCAGCTGTCTAGCGCAGTTGGCTACCAGCTACCTTAGAAGCCTGGGCCCAACCATGTGATGTCTTGATCCAACAAAGGACGCGAGTTCGAATCCGTTCCGCAGCATGGTTCGGTATTCGGATAATTGTGAAAACTAAAACAGTAGAAAGAAAAGTTCAAATCTAAATTAATAATGGCTACATCATGAACTACTGGTTTGAATAAGAAATTGTGACCATACCATTCTAATTTGATTGATAAAAATTTTAAAATACTCCTTTTTGTAGCCACTTTGAGCATATCTCAAACCTTACTCAACCAGCTCATTCTCTCCTCAAGATTGACAAGTGAGTCATAGAAGAGCTGAATATTGATACTGTTTTAAACCCACTTGTATGCCACTTTTACTTACGTTATAGCGTCCCAACGTTAACTTGAAAAATGAAGGGAATGATTCTAAACCTTCATTAAGTCTTCACCATTTACAGACTTAGCAAGAAGCATTTTGGCCCGTTTAAGCTTGTTATTTTCAAACTCCAACTTGTGTGTAGTGAGCCAGAACTCTTTAGAATCAACAATAGCTCGATACCCCTCCTAAAGACTATGTCTAGCGGCATTCACATACCTAGCCAACAACTTTTCTTTAACACCATTAGCCATAACACCTCACCCTGTGGTGTCTAACTATCAAAAAGTTCTATTTCAACAGATCATATATTAGTATGGGTCGTAACATGATGGTTGGATTGTGTTCCAACACAATTTTACACCATCTTTGCCAGATGTGATATGAAGGGGAGTCAACCCACCAAACCCAGCAGCGTCTGGTCTAAACAAACCTGAATCGTGACGCGTTCCATCCCAACTATTGTCCTGGTGGTAATTCAGCAGTAATTCAATCATAGGACTGGATTTTCGCTTCATAGCTCAATGGAGTAAGGCCACTTCCATCAAAGCAACTTCAACGGAATAATGGTGTGCATTGTCCACTGTTCTACTAAAAATAACACCGAACGCCTCTTCGTATCATTTTAGATGGAGAGTTAACAGCATGTGCGAAAGCTGCATCACATGCGCATAAATGATGAATAATCAATATCACGAAGAATAATTTGAATACTGATATGTAGAGCTGGTCACTTACCTGTGAATAAACTCAAAGGTAAAATAGTTGACCTAAGTATTGTCTAGCCCAATTCTGAGATCTTATGTTCCACATGCTAACATTGTCTAGTGGTACACACAATGTTGTTCATGGTCTTGGGTATACTTGAACTGTAGAGTGAGATATCCCGTATTCCTAAATTGTAGCTTGTTCTGCTAGCTACAGACTATCGCCCTCCATTCATCCTGTCCATTTAACAGAGTTTTCTTAGTATCAAACTCATAATTAATAATAGCTTTTCTTAGTGAGACATACATAATTCAGATAGATGTTATCAAATCCACTTTCTTTTTGCAAAACTTCCTTTATGTGCTGCGAAGTCACTTTCATTTTTGAGATGTTTACTTTTTGTCGTGAGAAACCACTTTTTGCGGCATTGAAAACTCACTTTGATCACAAAAAGTGAATGTATGTGACCTGTGGAAAAATGGGTCGCTTTGGCATAAATATTTTAAAGGTTGGTGCAAAAAATACTCATTTTGACCCGTTGGCCGAAGGCCCATTGCCACAGTAATTGAGTATCAAACGCTTACCAGGGAAGACTCCAGCAAAACCATCAGCCTTCTTAATAAGTTCCTCAATTGGGATATGTGCGATAGATAATCTTTGTATTGACCAAGAAGGTATTGACCAAGAGGTGAGGAAGATGGGTACATGTTTGTTCCCATTCCAAGCCTGCGTCCCATTTCCTTGCCGATAGGTAACTGATCAACAATGATTATCATTACATTGAATCCAAGGTTTAGTGCACGTCGAATGGTTTCAGCACTGTCATGTCTTGGAGGGTCAAATAGAGGCAATAAACCGATAAACATCCATGGACCTCCAGGGCTCTCCTTTGTTTTCTCGGGTACCGACTATATAATGACCAACGCAATCATTAGTGTCAAATTTTTAAAACCATGGCTTGATTGGTTAGATCCAATGTAATGAGAAAGGAATAAAAAACTCACTTGTTCGCAAATAGCTAGAGAACGAAGACCACGTTCAGCAAATTTATCGAATATGGAAAACACTTTGTTCTTGTCTTCATCTTTTATGTTGCATATCTGCACAATCTGAGAGGTTTTAACATGTCATTTGCATATAGGAACAAAACGAAGATTAGGTTCAGTTAGTAATAGAAATTACAGACCTGCTCAGGTGCTCCTTTGCTCACTTTGTGCCAATTTCCACTTTGATCGATGTATGTTGTTGCTGTTTGTTTATCCACTGTATTGAAAACTAAAAATGTACCTCAGCGAACCCCGCTCGTACCTGCATAAAAAAAGACATATTTCTGTAACTTTGAACTTAGAGAAGCAGGTCATAGCTCGCCATGATATCATGGTTCTTTTAGGCCTGTCAAGCCTGAAAGTTGTATTCCTATTTTTTTACCTCATTTGGATCCGGAAGCATTCCAACAATATAAGCATCTATCACATCTTGATTCTCGACTCTTGAAGCCCTTTTTCCCATTAGAACCACATGATCCTTGTCAGTATCTTTAACGAACACTTGAAAAGAAAAGTTTCTTTTTTTTTTTTCTTTTTTTTTTCTTTTTTTTTAATCGGTAAAGTATAAATCGAAAAGAAAACTTTAGACTTTTAAAAGAAGATAACTTCAAATTGGTAGTAAAAACTGACCTCAATGAGAGTTTTATCGACTGTGGGTCTGTTCAACGTGAGAGTACCAGTCTTGTAACTACACAAAACATCCATCCCAACCATTTCTCTGATGGCTGTCACTCTCTTGGTGATCGCACGTTGCTCTGATGGCTGTCACTCTCTTGGTGATCGCACCTTGCTCTGACAACTTGTGGGACCTGATGGCCATAGTCAACGACAAAACTTGCCTTGGCAATTGGGATATCACCACTGCAGAGTTGAAAAGAACATAAGACATGAGTGACATACTAAATTAACGAAAAAAATGAAAGTAAACTATCACTTTTATAAAATTACCCGGCAGTAAATATGGTTGTCCGACTGAGCCAGGACTTATATCTGGTTCAAAAACTACTGAAGTTATAATGTCACCCTCCCATTCTGCAGCTTGATCAAATGTGCCCAAAATGCCATTAATATCACTGTTGTGCAACTCTCATGTCATAATGTGCTACTCCAATGACGTATAATCATTCTCTTATAAATTCAAAGTTATATACTGATCAGATTCAAAATGTAACTAAAAGTAGTCTATGGAGAAAGTATTGAGGATGAAAAGGATGATATAAAGTGCAAACCAAAAACTGCCAGAGTGAGTTCTCGAACTATAACATTATTACATCACCTGCTTCAGCCATAATCAAACTTATCAAGTAGCACACAATCTACGAATATTATACTAAACTTCATTACAAAAATAAATAAATTAAAACTAACCAGGTTAGCAACATTAAAATATGCAGATTACCAACATTAGAATATGCATAGATCTGCAAAATTACAATAATTGGGTATTAGAACTAAATCATTGATCAACATATGCATGTATCGTGGCGAAACCAATGCCTTATCAGTTCCAACTTGGTAACTTGGATTTATTTGCTTTCGTTCGGGCATTGTATCGCCATAAAACCCTTCCATACCAATCTCCAATAAATGATGTCGATCCAATGATTTCACAAATGAAGCCATTTCTTGAACCCAGCCCTAAATTGAAACGTAAGTTAGCTTTCGTAATATAGAGTTAATTTTTTAGACATGTAGTTGAATTTTTTAAGTTCACTTACATTAACTGTTCGCCCCGAGTAATCAGCTTACCATCAACTCGTACATGCTAATGATATTGATATGTGTCCCCAGTAAGTGCAATGAGTTTTGTACCTAACCGATGGTGAATTTCCGTCTTTGGTGTCAATTAACCCTTATGTTTGGCATTTGTGCTGTGAAATTCATTAATGGTTTATAGCATTTTCAGGTTCTATAACTGCATTTTTTTTAATTAGTGTTTGCTATGATCTTTATAATCATTTAGGACAATAACACTTCAAAAAATAAAAGCAGCTACTTACTTTCGATAAGCAAATAAAAAAATTGCAGATATGTACAGGTGCAATCAATCCTCATAAGACTTCAAAAAGTAGCAAAGTCAGCACCAAAAGTGTGCATCCTAAATCAGTTGATCAGTTTGCACACGCACCCATGTTGCCAACCCGCCCTTTTGTAACTGTTTGGCTGCACTAAAAACAATTCGAGTTAGAGGTGGAACCGAGACTGAACTAAAACTGCTAAATTGAAAATATTATGACCGAGTACGGGACAGGATCGAGTATGTTGGTCTCTCAAAGAATGGTTGTGATTTGGTTTTACGGCTTTGACCCCGAGTTCTGTACCCTCCTATGGGTTGCTTAACGGGTCAAAACGGGTATATTAGGACTCAGGCCGACTTCTTTGCCCTTTCTTACCTAAAGTTGTACACATAGATAAAATTTAAATTAAATTTAGAAAATTTCATGTACTTAGGAGGTACCAACGTATTTATTTTTAAGTGCCAAAGAAATAGTATCCAAACACTCAACATCCGATAAGGAAGCAGAAAACCACTCAAATAAGCAATCCCAAACACCCTTTTAAACAGCTTTTTAGAATTTGACCCGTTATGGTTGTAACTATAAATCAAATCGACACATATACCTATAGGTGGTTCCAAAATTCCACCTCTTTTTCTTGTACTCTGATAATCATAGTGTGGATTATACAAATGTGTACTGATTCAGGCACAATCTGCTGAGCATAGTAAGATGCTGAAGATAAAAATAAAATAAAATAAAAATAAAATAAAATAAAATAAATAAAACCATAAATGGGGACGTACACAACAGTTTGCATATCACTATAGTGTCTCCTCTCTTTGCTAGCAAGTCCTGCATTTATTGAGTTTTTATTTAAAAGCTATTGTTGGAGCTTAAATGTGTCAAGTAGCTATAGAAGTAAGAAAACTAACACACAACGGCAGTGACCTAATATTGGATTCTTGATCTTGTTTCTAAATATTCAGAATCCAACACGCTGTGTATTACATGTTACTGACTCATGAAGTAATGCAGTACTTATTAGCTCAGAAAAGTTGCACCTCTGCCATGGACATCAAACGGCTTTGGTTTCTTTTCTAAATTTTCTACTGTCATAACTCATAAGCATCTAAAAAATATTAGCCGCAATGTTAAATAAATAAAAAGATTGACAACGACCACTTTAAATACTCCAACGGGTATTGATGAGAGTCCACGGCTATCATTTGTTAAAATACCATGGCATTCTTCCGTCTATTTTAAATATGATAGCTTCAGTTGTAAATCGTATTCCCTGATCAAATTTACAAATAATCAGATGCAATGTATTTAGAAATGAGTGAGTGTGTGTGTGTGTATGTAAAAATGAGCCGTACCATTTGAGTATCCGGATAATCTAACAATATGTTGAGTAGTATACAATTCCTTAACTTTTCTTGTTCCAGGTTAGCGTATCTTTCTGTTTCAATTTCTAATGGTAGTGTTTGTTCTATAAATTGGTTATATCTGATAATGTAAAAGAGATGGTTTTAGAATCGTTAAACCGTTTGTGTTTATGGATTTCAACCGAAGTGTTTATCCTCACACATAAAGTATTTGTTCAGTTTCTGGAACACGTGGGTTGAAATAGTAGTAAGTAGCGGGGGTTCCAAGCTAATAGTTGTACCCTACCTGTTGTTGGAAATTATTTTAGAAAAGAAATAACCGAAAACTGCACATATTTGTTGTTTTGGTTTCAGCAGCTGTGACACATACCTGCGTGTCTTTAGACAAAACATGACCTGACCACGGTAATCTCGTGCATCTGCTCTTGGTCCAAGCTAGCTAGCTCGTTGAACGCAACGAATTTTAATTCATGGTTACCATTAATAGATAAATAACAGGGTATTGGCGTAAGATTGGTACTTATCAAAAGTCATTAATCAAGTTGCAAAACTCTTATGCTTATACTGTTATACGTCAGTGATGTTGTATCAATTTGTATTGGGTCGCAAAAATTTAATTCACATCAGCAGTAAGTATATAATCTGTACCTCTTCGATGATGGTGTATTTGAGTTCCTTTCCAACAATCTCTGAAATATTTGAGTCAATGTTAGAATTTAACGATAAACATTTGGCTTAAAAGAAGATTACAAAACAAAATTTAAAATTCAAAGGTACTTTGAGCCAACGACTCAACATCAAAATAGCAACAAATATATTGACGTAGTCATAAAACTACATAGATAACATGCTAAACTCAGTGTCAACATCATTGTTGATAATAAGCAAATTTATAGCGATCATCAAATCCGGAACCATATCTTTATGTAGATATTAATGGTTGTCTCACGATTGACATATAAATTTACCCAAGCCATTATGATTTGTAGTTGGGGCTCTTAACTTATGCAAGCAGGGATGGGTTAATCACCGTAACTGATATTCAATACCTCTATTATTGCTACATGGTAGCTTTCAGTATCTCTAGCGCCCGACAATGCTTCATTCTCACAATAAAATGCACGAACTGCACTTAATGTGAAAGTTAAACTAAGGTATCTTAATTGAATATTCACTACATGAACATTAATTATACATAAACTTCAAAAGCAAGTAGTCTGCTTATCCGTCTTGGACAAATTCCGCGATGAAGTCGATGGAAAACTGGAATAAACGATATATAGGGAAACAAAAAAACAAAGAAGACCACCAAACTTCGATATTATATTGATACATGCAATCAATAAACAAAATTCAACATGAATGATATAACCAAACATTAGGAGATGTTATTATTAATTAATCATAGAATGATATAACCAAACATTAGGAAAATGCTGATATTTGTATGTTATTGATACATGCAATCAATAAACAAAATTCAACATGAATTAACCAATCAATAATCAAGCAAAGTATGAACGTTTACACATGATGGGCGATGAGAACACTCTCCTGTGGAGAATGCATTCAGAAACTTTTAAATCAGTGAATAACCATTATGTATAAAAGTTTATTTGCTCGATTTCAACTAATAATCACTACTAACCTGCAAAGAAAACTTCTAACTTGAAAAAAGCTGCAAACAAACCAACATATGCATACACGATAACAAAGTTTCATCATTAGGGTTTTGAGGGAAAAGAGGCATACCTTTTTTCTATGCGTGATTTGTAAAAAGAACCATAAAACGTGATACAAATAACCTGGTGAATAATCAAATCGTTATCATTATGAATAAGTCAAATGGTTATGCAAAATATAATCAAATAAAGGGGACTAATGTCATGGCTTTTATGACGATTTATGTGATTTAGCGAAACCCTAAAATCGAGTTTTCTTCATGGAGAGAGTTCTCATGATTAGAGTTTTTCTTTTTGTGAAAAAAAATATACGTATGTATTTTTTGATAATATGTTTTGTATGGTATTATTATGGTAGAAGATTCTTTAATTACATACCTTTATAGATTATAAGTTGTAAAATAAATTTCAAGTAATGTGCTAGTGTAGTGGTTGAGGTGTTGTTTATTTGTGTCTCCCATCCCAAGTTCGAATCTTGAAAACTCCTTTTTTACACAAATTAAATCCGAAAATTTAAATAAATGAAAAAAAAAAATTACAAATTAAATCCGAAAATTTAAATAAATGAAAAAAAAATTGCTAATTTAAAAAATTTATAATTAAAAAAATACAAAATAAATTTAAAAAATTGCTTACATGGCCACAATGTGATGACATGGCACATAATGAATTACTGGGCAATGAGGTGGCGTTTACGTGGCATTATCTACGTGTAACGCCTCCTGTTATATATAATATAGAGATATATATATATATATATATATATATATATATATATATATATATATATATATATATATATATGCATATATATATATATATATATATATGCATATATATATATATATATATATATATATATATATATATATATATATATATCTATACATTATATATAACAGGAGGCGTTACACGTAGATAAATCAAGAAAACGCCACCTCATTGCCATGTAATTGTCATTAGCAGCCATGTCATCACATTCTGGCCATGTAAGCAACTTTTGTTGCCATGTCATCACATTCCTATGTCCAGCAAAGATAATTCGTATTAATATTTAATTTCTAAAATTCGGATATAATTGGTGTAAAAATTACAGCCACGGGATTCGAACTTGTGGTGACCTTCAGGTTCAGCAATATTCAAGTTTACCACCGGAGCAAGTTTATTTTTGAGTTATATTTTGCAAAACCATAAATATAAGGATAAACCAATAAATAACACCAGATTTTTAATATAATTCGGTATGTAAATCAAGATTAAATTATGTTTTATTTTTTTATTTTTGGGAATTATATAACAAGATATACATAGAATAATGTATAAAAGAAAAAAAAAAAAAAAAAAAAAAAAAAAACCCTAACCCACAGCATATTATGGTCGACAATCTTTCCTCTCATCCTTTCATCTATGGTCGATGTTATTTTCCCACAGCATATTATGTGGCTCACAATGAGGTACGTATGTTTCTTATGTGGCTAGGATCTTCAATTCTGACCGGAGTTTGTATGCCAATATACTTCTTTGTAGGGTTTTGCAGGTTAGTCGTATTATTTCATTGTTGTTTTGAGTGCTCTAATTATGATGTGAAATCAAGAAGAACATGATTGTAAAGGTATATGCTTTTCTTTTGAATTTTTATAATCGTTTAAAACACCATTCATTTGTTCTACACTCTTACATCATTCATTTATTCTTGCTTCATGTTAAGGTATGCTTTTCGTTTGTTCTACACTCTTACATCATTCATTTATTCGAGCTTCATGTTAAGTTTTACAGATCTTACTTATGTTTTGTATGTTTTTTTTAAATATGATCAGTTAAGAGAGGATCATCAACCAACAGGCGTTTTACAGGTTGATGCTGTCGACATTAAAGATAGTGTGGAGAAAAGCTTAAAACGTTATAATACTGATTACATCAATTTATCACAAAATCATTGGTCAGTTTCATAAGCCTACTATAGTACTAACATGTCCACCAGTTCCAGAATGCATGTTATCATATGCATGATCTTCTGTATGTTAAGATTGTTATGTCCTAAAAATAATATTCTCTATTTGTTATAGTTAAACCTTTATTAAACTCCTCATCAGGCCAGATCACTTGTGGCTTTGTTAGGCGACTTCTTTTAATGATTCTAAAAAATGGAGAAAAAGTGTGTCATTTGTTGAACAACTCAATGCCTTACAATAGCTAATTGACCAAGGATTCGTAGTTGTTGTGTTTCATCTATCGTACTTTGCTACCACTTTGAGTTTTGGGATTCAAATTTCTACAACAATAAATGTAAAGTAACTATCCTGACATAATGAATTTTCGTATGTAGTCATGGAATTCATTAATGGTGCGTAAAAGCAGAAGGTCTTCCATTCTTCCAAAGATAGCATTCAAAACAGTTTTAATTTGCTTGCAAGATGCAAGTTTGAAAGTAAGTACTTTTGTCATGCTAACGTCCTTCTAGATAGGGGTGAAATAGTAAAATTTATGGTATCGTTATTGTGCTTATAAAGAAACCATAATTAGCAGATCAAACAAATTGCATGATATCCTAATAAACTGGAGATGTAAGTAGACTTTCTTTATATTGTGCTTACAGGTAAGTTTACTACGACTACTATGATCTTGTCATTTCTCACTTGAGCTATGTGGTGCTATTGGTAATAATTTTGTATCTTTTTAAGACTATGATAATCGTTGCTTGGAATGGTGCTGGAAACTTAACCTCATATTCCAATATGATCTTTACAGCTAGGGTGAATGCTTCTGATTTTCATTGTCATGCCACGGGTACACAATCACATCCCTCTACAAGTGAGCTTGGATAAGGCGTTGTTTATCGACTGAAGGTAGTTATGTTTTTGTGGCTTATCATAAGTTTGCCTCGATAATGTTTATAACATTTTTATTGCATTTTTCGTTTGCTGCTTGCTACACAATGGGTGGATGTACTTCTACAAGTTTAGCAACTAACTAAAGTGTCCCAGATGTAGTCTTGGTTGCTTCTGATGCCGTTGTTGTTGACCATACCATAGGTCTGTTGGTTGATGATTTTTTGATTTTTTTTGTTTCCGTCCATCTATATGTGGTTTGCAGGGCTAACGATTTATGTTCTGGTGTTCTTGATATAATTAGAGTATTATTACCGAAGGTCACATAGCCATCAGCTTTGTGGTTACAAATGCAATCTGGGCATAATTATCCGTGAACCTGTTTCGGTTCAACGTTACATTGTATCAACATTGTCACAGAATAATGGAGCATCTATTGCTGATAAGGGAAAGGCTAAAGTAGATATTACTTCTCAATCGGAATTTGAATACACATACATGCAATCACCAGACATTGGTGACTATATGTTTTGCGATCCAATACAATGAACTGTAACAGGTTGGTTGTATGTTATTTTAGTTATTATTGTTTCTTTAAATAACAAATAGTATCATGTTTGTGGTTTATGATGTGTACACACTCTTATGTTTTTTTTTAAAGCTGTAGACCAGGTCCGAAAGTGCTGGACTTTAATCTAGGCGTTGTTCGAGATGTTCATCAGCATAATTCTGTTGGGGGTCTACATTTGTTGGATAGTGATTGTGTTACAGACAGCTCGCAGAGTATTCATATGCCTTCACCTTTGGTATCATCTTGGCACAGAGATTGTAATGTTAGAGGCATTCCACGCATCCTTGGTTTGAGATGAAAGAACACTCTTCAGTTTACAATTATGCTTTCGATAACATCAATATCAGCAACAAATGCACCGGCAGTTTGATAATGAACACTCTCATTAACACACTGTTTCTTATGTAGACCAGTAGGAAAGTGAAACGCAAGAAGTCTTATGCTATTTAGTTTTATTCAACGCTCATTTTGTATCTTTATTTTTTGATATTTGCAGGATGACTCAATTGAATATCAAACACAGCGTAAAAAGGTGTCATGGACTCCACACCTTTTCCCCATATGAAGACACCACAGGAGCACATCCCGATGACGATAAAATTCATGAAACCTGTCTTTGGGTGTTTCCAATGGCGGACTGGTGAGTTACAAAAAGAAGATAGTATTCATTTGCAGCATTTGTGTTGTACATTTTGCAAAGAGCATGTTTTCATTATGTGCATATTGAATACTGACAATTACAGGTCAGCTTTAAAACCGCTTTTGCTCTTGTGAAATATGCAAGAAAATTGGAAAGTGTCAATCTATCATGATTCTCTAGATTAACTGATGAAGCACCAGGATTCGGATTCATTATTGATAACTCTTCCTCATCAAAGCTTCTGAAAATCCATGGATGTACGAAAGTAAGTATGCAACAATTTTTAATATGACAATTTAAGCCTATTTGGGTTTTGCTTGATTTCAAAGGGTCAAATCAAAAATTTAAGGGGAACGGGTCAAATGGGTCGAGTTTAGAAGTTGCCCAAAGTTTATTTATATTCATACAGACTTCTAAACTATTTTAATTAAAGTGATTAAGATTATTGTCGTATTATTTTTGTTTTAGTTATCCTATTTAACGTATTTAAATTTTTGAAAAATGAGTCCAAGTGTTTACGGGTCAAACCTGTGTCGGCATTACAAAATGACATGTTTCAACTCAAACCTGTGTTGACCCATAACACCTAGGGTACAAAAAAATAACAGTGTAAGGTCGCGCTCTGGTGCACAGAATGCAACAACTGCCACTCGGGATGTTGAGTTAGAGTTTGAAACTGGTCAAGAATCCAAGATTAGGGAAATTAGGGTTGACAATAATGAGCCACAGGTAACAGTATTGTAACTCAAGCTGTTTACTATGATCTAAGTCACAGTACATTTATGACTGTTATATCTGTTACATGTTATCTGAGCAGTAGATCCGGCGATTAAAACCCATTCATATGAATGGGTTGATTTGGGTTATGTTTTATCTCTTACAGATCAAATTGGTAGCATAAATAAGCTATAAAGAAAAAGGTCAAACAGGTTGAAAGTTGCTCAAAATGAAGTTTTTATGTACACCACCTCCTAAGTTTTCATATAGAAGATTAGACCTTTTTTATTCGTAATAATATAGACGTCATAATCATATTTAACGCATTAACTATTAGTAAAAATGTCGAAAGTTGACCAAATTGTCTCAACTTATTTGATTTGTACCAAAAATTACGCGAACCCCTCCTGTATCCATACTAAAACTTACCAGTTTTTACCTGTACTCATTTGGCCTGCTACCCTACCAGCCAATTATTGTCATCACTGCGGAGCCGACATATTTAGATATGTTTCTGTTATTTCACTAATTTATTTCACCTAAAAAAATCTTGTTGATACAAGAAAAATTGAAAACTTACTTGGTAGTGATGACTATTTGTTATTGGGCTTAGACCCTAAATATGCCCATTCAGATTGGATGAATCATGCAGGTCCTTCCAATACCACCAGCTCCAGTTAGACCATCTGTGATGATGGATACTTCGACCCGGTGTGAGGTATGTTTCTAACGTGGGATTTTTTTATCTTAACATTATAAGGATAATGTTCAGTATAAAGGTGGCCAAATGAGCCGGTCAATAAGGTTGGGTAAAAGGTCAAAAAAAATTATCTTTTGATATGGGTTCAAATGGGTCAGTTCCAAAATTTCACAAAATATTCTAATGTTAAAAATTGTCTAAAGAAGTATAACTTTACAGAATGTTTACACGTGTCTGAATGAAGCAATTCATAGGTTGTATGCATTAGAAATTTAGAATCTAGAAATAGACGTTTTTGACCCATTTACTCTTTGGCATCTTACACGTTTGTATTAGTAGAGATAAAAAATTTAATGATGACTTTACTCATCACCTAGCGATGATAATAAGTATATGAAAAAGGCTTAACTCGGTGAACTTCATCTCACTTTTTGTATTATACCGAACCCTGAAACAGGATGACTTGACTCATCAGCTGGCCCTGATAATCAGACACAATGAGAACCTGAGATGGCAAGAATGTAATGGAGCTCCCGCTCACATAATCTCTGAATTCGCTCAGTTACTGCAGTTTCATACTGATGCATATTTTGACAATGAGCTTCCGGGTCAGCCAAGGGAATACTTACGCTCCCAGTCATGTCATATTATACACAGATTGTACTATTGTTATATTCCATTCTTATTGAGTTATGGCTCTCCCACATGCTACACAACATTCTGATCGTCCTATCAAATCCATATGCAGTAGGCTCAAGGCAAAAGAGGGTCGGATTAGATGTAACCTGATGGGGAAGCATGTTGTTAGTACTCAGGTAACAGAAAAGCAAACAATTGTGGACACATTCAATATGAGTTGTCAGCTTTTACCCATTTGATTATGAACATGTTAGTTACAGTCAGAACGTAAAACGGGTAAAATCACAAGAAACTTGGAAGTTTGTAGTTTTGACCCCAATAAGTGAAACCTTAAATATTTGACCATATTAGGCAATGCCATGTTCTTTTATATGTAAGATTTTATCATGATAGATGACAAATTACTTATAGATGCTAATTTCAGTTGTTAAAGCATCAGTTATATGTGCAGGGCATGATTTTGTTTCAATACAGACAGGGTTTTGGATGTTTTGGGAGATTAAACTTTCACTCTATGCGTTGCTAGCTAATGTTAATATGATATGGATATCGGAGAAGGTTGTGATGAATTA
>CM060681.1:117485000-117595000 GCA_030686995.1 Artemisia argyi | reverse complement strand
TCATCTTACGATTTGACTTATTTTCTGAGAAGTGATTGTAATTCGACTTGTTGCAACAAAACACGAATCTCACGTGTGTTTAACAGCTTGATACGTGTAACTACTCAGTCTTCACAGCATGGCAAGCACTGCATCGGATGACATTCAGGCAGCAGGGTCGGATACTCGTCCTCCTATGCTGGACAGGACTGACTATGAATCATGGGCACAAAGGATTCGTCTATACTGCTTGGGTAAGGAAAATGGTGTGAACATCCTGAAATCCATTGATAATGGACCTTTCATCATGGGGACAACCAGAGACACTATCGCAGTTACTGATGACAATCCTGCGGCAGTTGGTCCAGAAAGACCTCGTATCTACGATGATCTTTCTGATGAAGAAAAGAAACGCTATGATGCAGACATCAGAGCTTCGAATATTGTCATTCAAGGACTTCCTAAAGATGTCTACAAACTCATCAACTTTAACATCGATGCGAAAGCAGTTTGGGATAATGTGAAGATGCTTCTTGTAGGATCTGAGTTAACCAAAGAAGATAGGGAGTCATAGTTATATGATGAATTCGAGCACTTCAAAATGAATCCAGGTGAAAGCATCACTGACTACTACGTCAGATTTCACAAGCTTGTCAATGACATGAGAGCCATCAAGATGACAATGCCTAACATTCAGCTCAATTCAAAATTCGTGAATAACATGGCACCTGAATGTGATAGGTTGTTACAGCTGTCAAGCTCAACAAAGGTCTCAGGCATACTAATCATGAACAACTTTATGCATATCTCCAACAACATGAGAAACATGCAGTTTATGATCGGGCAATGCGAGAAAAGCTCAGTCCTACAACAACTAATGAGTCCCTTGCCTTTGTGTCCAATGTTCAACAACTTACTCAGTCTTCAAATGATCAATCTCAACTACCTTCATCCAGGTCTACCTCAACTAATGGACAATCATCAACTCCCTCACCAACTGCCTTAAACACCCATCCTGACTCTGGATATTCTCATACCGACATGATGATTGATAACCTCTCCAACCAAGTCTCCTTATTAGTCCAACAGTTCAGAGCTATACTTCCACCAACTAACAACCAACTCAGGACTTCGTCTAACCCACGTAATCAGGCAATCATTGAAGATGGAAGAGTGGTGGTACAGAATGTGCAAGGAAGACAAAATGTCAATCCAAGAAATGCTGGTAGAGATAATGGGCAGTATAGAGTCGGGAATGCGCTTCAAGTGCAAGCTAGGCAGCCTAAGTGCTATAACTGTGGAGGGCTGGGTCATATTGCTAGGAATTGCACTCTTCCAAAGCGTCCTCAAAACTCAGAGTACTTCAAGGACAAGATGTTGCTAATGCAGGCGAAAGAGAATGGTACTGCTCTGGATGAAGAAGCTTTGCTCTTTCTAGCTGGTGATGACAAGAATACGTTTGATGCTGATGTGGATGATCAACCTGTTCTGGACATGGCACTCAATGATCCGAACATCTTCCAAGTTGAAGACTGTGATGCTTTTGATTCGGATGTTGATGAAGAACCCATAGCTCAAACTATCTTCATGGCTAATCTATCTGCCGCTGAATCATCTCCACAGCTGTCTGGCTCCTCCATCACTTCTGCTATCTCTGAGGTACCAAAGCCACTAAATTCTAATCTGAATTGCTCTATCAATCCACAGGGGGCATGTGACTCGGAACAACCCACGAACATTGACAACACAGATATCACTAATATGGGAAATACCAATAATATCGCATATGAACGGTATGTGAATGACAATGTAATGAAAGTTGTACCAAGTGACATGCCGTCGGTTGACGCTAGAGAACTTGAGTTACATGAGCACACTATATACAACTCTGATGACTCCTTGATCACTAGAGTTAACATCCTTAAGGATCAGGTGGCCTTATATGAGCAGCGTGCTAAATTTGAACTTAATGAACGTGAGCAGAAAATGGAATGGCAATTGCGTACTTACATAACTGAAAACAATGCCAAACAAGAAACATTGAAAAAGGAGTTAGTTTCTTTAAAAAAACAATTGGATCAGACTGTCAAACAAAGACATGAAATTCAAAAGGGGTTGACTTCAATTAAACTCGACTACCAAGAAAAAGAAACCAAACTTCTAAATGATTTTTCAAAATTCAAAACGTTGAAAAACAAATTGGAAGATAAGTTGTACATGCAAGGTCAAACCATTCAATCTGCTCAAATGATGGAAAAGCATAGGAAACTAAGAGATGAATTTAGTGAACGTGATACCTCTAAGACTAAAGCTAAATTTCTTAGAATTGGTATAGGTGCTCAACCTGCGCTATATGATGCACACACTATGCTTGACCCTAGCCATGCCCCTCCTGATGTGAAATCATATGATGAGATTGGTGAGGCTGAGGATAGAACTAGGGAAAAACTTGCTGAGCGTCTTAAGGATCCACCATGTGTTGCTAAAAATATTGTGTTTCACCATGATTATACAAATGACAATCACTCAGCTATTTTTGTCCCTCAAAAGAAAATCCTTCCTGAAAAAGTGTTCTGGAATATTGACATGGAAAAAATGAAAGCTGAAAGAATCATTGGTAATACACGTACCATCTTTAGGATTGCAGACCCAACCATCTATCCCTTGCACACACCCCAACATCTTGTGCCATATACCCTACCCACATAGTGTAATACCCTAATTGTGTTATATGTTCTAGGCCAATTGTTTAAGGATTTTGAAAAAACATGCAAAACTAGAATTACACCAACAGGGATTACAGAAGGGGAAAGGGGTTTTGAGCAAACAAAGCAGTGTTATCTTACTGAAGTTATGCCTTTTTTCGATCTTCTTAAAAAACACTTTGAAGGCCTTAAAACTACCATCAATAATGATGTGAATCAAATGAAAAAGGTGTTTAAAGAAGTAGAAAATGAGGGTAAACAATTGGCAATCGATCTCAAATACAGTGAAATTGACAGAAAAAACATCCTCATCATGAATGAGGATTTGATTGCTAATTGCATTGCACAAGATGTCTTTTACACTGTTACTGGCTCTGCCTTATCTGCTAAGCAATTTCATGAAATGTCCATTACTTTAAATGTATTTCAGAATCGTGTGATTGAGCTTGAGGGGGAGAATTACCAACTAAACTACAAAATTCAAAACGACGACCATGACAACATGGTCAGGAGTTTTTCAAAACTTGAAGTTGATAATTTTAACTTGCAACTAAAATACCAACATCTGAAAGAAAACGTAAAAGTATCAAATGCCAAGACATCTTCGGATGCTCCTGAATTTGATACATGTTTTGAATTAGCCAAAAAGGATGATGTAATTCAAGCTCACTCAAACACGATTCGGAAGTTGAGGGCCCAAATTGCACAATTAAAAGTGAACAAAAGCGATGTGACCAATACCAATTACCAGAAGTCGATTGATTCTCAAAACTTTCAGAAACAGGGCATGATCAATGAATTACAACATGAAAATGAGTGGCTTCGTGCTGAAATGTCAAACGCTAAACAACGTTACAAAGAATTGTTGGAGTCCATTAAAATAACACGTGACCAAAACAATGAAAGAGTCACTTCTTTGTTAAATGAAATTGAGAATCTAAAGACTATGGTGAAGGGTAAAATGCCCGTCGTTTCATGTGATCATGAAATTTCCAATGTACATGCTTGAAAGAAATATGCGTGTGATGCTATTAATGTCTCTCATCCCCTTAGGAACAATAAGTTAGTTCACAACAACTACCTTAAGAATCTTAAGGACTGTCTGGCCATGCTTAGAGAAACCTTTGAAGATGAGAGAATATCTAAACCTAATGATGATGTTGTTATTGGTGCTTGCTTCCTCACTAATAGAGCCCAGGAACTATTAGAATATGCCATAGGATCATGCCCCAAGAATGATAACAAGTCGGAAAGGTCATTTGCATCACATTCTAAAAGTGGCAACAAACATGCTACATTAGATCATCCCCAAACCATGTCACAATCCACCATCATGATCACCGGTAAACAAGTAGCAACTAATCATACTAATGTTCCCGTCATTGCTTTTACAGGAGTAAAAGGTGTATCTAATGCTAGCAAGTCACAGCCTAGGTGCAATACAAAGAATGATAGGACCTTGCCGGCTAAGAGTACACTTATGAAGGAAGTAGAAGAATCATCTAGGAACAATAAAGTTATGCTTAATGAAAGGAATCGAGTTGATTCAAACATTTGTGTTAACAATGATGTAATTAATTCGAATTCTGGTGCTATTTGTAAGACTTGTAACAAATGCTTATTTTATGGTAATCATGATGCTTGCGTTGTGTCCTTTCTTAAATCCACTGTGAAATCTCCAGCTGTGAATGTCTCGTGTGTTAAACCGGTAAAACAAGTATGGAGTAAAACAGGAAAAGTGTTCACTAATGTTGGTTATCAATGGAGACCTACTGGAAGGAAATTCACTCTAAGGAAAAAGTGCCCAATGACTAGGATCACTAATTCCAAAGTTGTGCCTATTAAGAAGTGGAGACCTACTGGTAGACTGTTCCCAATAGAAGAACTTAGTACCACTCCCAATTCTAGTGCATCAAAATGTGAAAGTTCCAGTGAGATATCTGTGACATATGATAATACAATATTTGTGTGTGCTAACCAAACGGACCCCAACTGTTTGTGGGGCTCCAGATTTTTCAGTTATCCACAATTGTCTGGTTTCAAATGCAGGTCGTACAAATCGTCCTTTGGTATTTGGACTCAGGCTGCTCAAAACATATGACTGGAGATCGCTCGCGGCTCAAGAATTTTGTGGAAAAGTTTATTGGTACGGTTAGATTTGGAAATGACCATTTTGGATCTATAATGGGTTATGGAGATTACGTCTTTGGAGACAGTGTGATATCCAGAGTTTACTACGTGGAAGGACTTGGGCACAATCTATTTTCTGTTGGTCAATCCTGTGACTCTGATCTTGAAGTTGCTTTCAGAAAACACACCTGTTTTGTTATAGAATTAGATGGGGTTGATCTACTCAAGGGGAGTCGGGGCACTAATCTTTATACCATCTCTATCGAAGACATGTTACGGTCCTCACCAATTTGATTGCTTTCTAAAGCTTCCAAGAACAAATCATGGTTGTGGCATCGTCGTTTAAACCACTTGAACTTCGGTACCATCAATGAACTCACACGTAAAGATCTTGTTCGAGGCTTGCCCCGACTGAAGTATGAAAAAGACCACTTGTGTTCCGCATGTCAATTGGGCAAAAGCAAAAAGCACACACATAAACCCAAGATAGTAAACTCCATCATGGAAGTCCTACACACCCTCCACATGGATCTTTGTGGACCAATGAGGATTCAAAGTATCAATGGAAAGAAATATGTGCTGGTTATTGTTGATGATTTCTCTCGATTCACGTGGGTAAAGTTTCTACGATCAAAAGACGAGACTCCGGAAACCATCATCAAACTCATCAAAATGTTGCAAGTTCGTCTCAACAAAACAGTTAGATTCATTCGAACTGATAATGGAACGGAGTTTGTGAACAAACAACTTACTCAATTTTATGAAGGTGTCAGAATTAGTCATCAAAAGAGCATTCCACGAACTCCTCAACAAAATGGAGTTGTTGAAAGACGCAACCGCACATTAGTTGAAGCTGCAAGAACTATGCTCATCTTCTCCAAAGCCCCTATGTTTCTTTCGGCTGAGGCAATTGCTACAGCATGTTATACACAGAATAGATCCTTGATGCATCCTCTCCACTGCAAGACTCCATATGAATTGGTCCATGGCAGAAAACCGGATCTTTCGTTTCTTCGTGTATTTGGTGCATTGTGCTATCCAACAAATGACAGTGAAGACCTGGGGAAACTCAAGGCCAAGGCTGACATTGGTTTCTTTGTTGGCTATGCTCCAGAACGAAAGGGATACCGAATCTACAACAAACGTATCAGAGACATAATGGAAACAATCCACGTCACGTTCGATGAGTTGACAGAGCAACTGGTTCCTGGACAATCAAGTTCTGGACCCGTACCTAACCTCTTATCTCCTGGACCTATAAACTCCAGGCTTGTACAGAATTCCACCCCTGCTACTCCCTTCGTACCTCCTACAAGTGATGATTGGAAAAAGCTATTTGACCCCATGTTTGATGAATACTTTGAACCTCAAAATGTGAACGCTCCAGAAGTCACTGTCATTCCACAACCAGCTGTGGTAGCTAATGTCCCAATTGATAATTTTGGTCCATCCACCTCATTATCATGGGATCCTAAAGCTCCCACCATCAGTCATTCAATCACCACATCTAATGGTCAATCCTCATCTGTACAACGAGTTGCAGCTGTAAATAACTCTTTTGGTGAGAATCCCTTCGCTCCACCCGATAATGAGCCGTTTCTTAACATCTTTGCACCTGAACCATCAAATGATGTTACATCCTCAGATGAATCAAACACGGCTACCTCAGTTCCCTACTCTCAACCTCATGAACACCTTAGGAAATGGACAAACGACCACCCAATTGACAACATTATTGGAAACCCCTCACGTCCGGTGTCAACCCATAAGCAACTTGCTACCGACGCTTTGTGGTGTTTCTTCAATTCTGTCCTTTCTAAAGTTGAGCCTAAAGATTTCAAGGATGCAATGTCTAAACATTCATGGTTCACTGCTATGGTAGATGCAATCCATGAGTTTGATCGACTTGACGTGTGGGAATTAGTGCCACCTCCTGAGTGTGCTATGATAATTGCTCTCAAATGGATATTTAAAGTGAAGCTTGATGAGCATGGAGATGTATTAAAGAACAAGGCAAGACTTGTGGCAAAAGGATATCGTCAAGAAGAAGGTATTGACTTCGAAGAATCCTTCACACCAGTTGCTAGAATTGAAGCCATAAGAATATTTCTAGCAAATGCCGCTAGTCAAAATATGGTGGTGTATCAGATGGATGTCAAGACCGCGTTTTTAAATGGCAATCTTAAAGAAGTAGTGTATGTAAGTCAACCTGAAGGATTTGTGGATCCTGAATGCCCTAACCATGTGTATCGCTTGAAGAAGGCCCTTTATGGTCTTAAACAAGCTCCCAGGGCGTGGTATGACACTTTGTCAAAATTCCTTCTTGCCAACAAGTTCTCCAAAGGTGCTGTCGATCCAACACTCTTTACCAGAAAGACAGGCAAAACCTTTCTTCATGTGCAAATATACGTTGATGATATAATATTTACCTCCTCTGATCCCAAAGAGTGTGATCGATTCTCCCAGGAGATGAGTTCTGAATTCCAGATGTCCATGATGGGTCAAATGTCCTTCTTTCTAGGCTTGCAGATATCTCAGAATCCCAATGGGATCTTCATCAATCAATCCAAGTATGCTAATGAAATCTTGAAGAAATTTGGATTTGATTCATGCGATGCGGTTGATACTCCTATGATGGATAGATCAAAACTTGATGAAGATGATATCGGAATCCCTGTTGAACAAACCAAGTATTGAAGCATGATTGGTTCATTAATGTATCTTACTGCTAGCCGACCGGATCTTCTTTTTTCAGTCTGCATGTGTGCTCGGTATCAATCCAAACCTACCAAAAAACACCTGGAAGCTGTCAAGAGGGTCTTTCGGTATCTTAAAGGAACAATCCACTTGGGCCTATGGTACCCTAAGGATACCTCAATGGCCCTCACTGCCTATTCGGATGCTGACCATGCGGGATGTCAGGATACTCGTCGAAGTACATCTGGGGGTGCTCAGTTCTTGGGAAACAAGCTAGTTAGTTGGTCTTCAAAGAAACAAATGAGTACTTCAATATCCTCCACAGAGGCTGAATACATTGCCATGTCCTCGTGTTGTGCTCAAATTCTATGGATGAGGTCTCAACTTTCGGACTATGGCTTCGTGTGCAACAAGATTCCTATGTATTGTGACAACAAAAGTGCAATTGCGCTTTGCTGCAACAATGTCCAACATTCAAGAACTAAGCACATCGATATTCGACATCACTGCATCAGGGAGCAAGTTGAGAAAGGAATTGTGGAACTTTACTTTGTGACGACTGAGTTTCAGCTTGCTGATATCTTTACCAAAGCACTTTCTAGGGATCGATTTCTATTTATCCTCCCTCGCCTTGGTATGAAGAGTCTCACTCCTGAGGATCTCATAAGTCTTCAGGAAGATCAGGAGGAGTAAAGGGGTTGTTTCATATATCCTTTGTACATAGTATTAAATCAAAAAGAAAAATAGAAAAATATAAAACTTATAAAATCCATAAAAATCTGAAAATTCACAAAAAATACAAAAATATTCTTCTCACGACATGTCTCTTGTATAATCAATATTATGTACGTTTCTAGAAATGTCATTCAATAATGACACGGAATCATACATATGCTTGAGCAAGAGTTTTTCGGTTTCTAATAAAGTTTTCTTGTCTAAAACATGTCGTTCCTAAAATCATTCTTTCTAAATATGGTTTGCTATTACTTCAGATAGCAACCCGGTCATAGTATTGGGGAAAGTTCGTCGCCAAAAAGACGACTGTTCCTAACAAAGGCATGAATTACTTTATATTCGTGCCTTTCCGATCTGATGTACGCTTAAGTGCATCATTTCTGGTAAAAGAAGAGAAGTCTTCTTTGCATATCAAATATTTTTCCTTCAAAGATTCTCCGGGAAAGTATTTGCTCCAAACTTGGTGGTACCATGGTTTTTGAAGATCAAACAAACCTGAAGAGTTGTTTAAAATTTACCACTCCATCGATGCTATAAAAAAAATTAATACTTTATGCAAAATGTTTAATTTTAAAATGTGTCATCAATTGAGGGGGAGAATGATTTCAAAAATTATATGTCATCAAAACAATGATCTTTGTGCATAACTTCAAGTGGATTAAGTGCAATTGTTATGTGTTAGTATATGAATTTTTCATGAGCTTATTACTAAACTCAAAATCATTTATAAACTCATCATCTCTAACACATAACATACTCCCTCAAGGTTTGAGGGGGAGCTTAAATGTTGTCTCAAAATCAGTCATTCTTAAACATGTCACATCCTTCTCCAAAACTTTATACTTATTTAAATCACTTGGGATCACAAATCTCAAATTGATTTGAAATTTTTGATCGGGGGAGAAGATGTGATTTAAATATGAAAAACTGATTCAAAAGTGATGTTTTTGAACATGAAAACAAAAATCTGCGCCTTCCTATGTGCCAAACTCTTTCGCATATCAATGCACATATTGAGGGGGAGCAAAATGATTTGAGTAAAAGGATCCTTGCATCTCATATGAGTGCATCTCAGTCTTGACTCATGAATTGACGAAACACAAATGTCCTGGATCGAAAGGACTAGTCCTGGACGGGTAATAACTTCAAGCTGGTTTAACCAGTGATGTAAGCGTGTCTCGAAAAGGACCAGTTTGAGTAGAATGTACCGTTTCGAGAAACCTTGGGTGAATCTGATCGAGCCGGGTAATAACTTCAAGCTAGTTTATCTAGTGATGTAAGCGTGTCTCGAATGCCTGGTCATGTTTACTCAAGGTAGATCAATTCAAAAGTGCAACTCTTCCCGACGTGTGCAAATTTTAAAATCAATACTTATGTGCACATGTTAAGGGGGAGCATTTGAAAATGACTAAACTCTCAATGTGTTAACAAAATGTGTTTCTCAATCATAAACACATGGAGAGAATTTTCAATGATTTGGTAAATGGCAACTTAGGACAGTCATGGAGTTATAAGGTGGCTAAGGCTAGGAAAACCGTCCTATGATCCGCCAGAGCCAGAGGGATCTACCCATGGACAATACCAAATAGATAGTATTTAGAAGTCCGTAGGTATGATCATGAAAAAAGGAGAAATGTAAGAATGGAGAAAGAAGGGGTTGAAGAATTAAAAAGAAATGAAATGAGAAAGGGTGAAAAGAAATAGCCCTCCAACTATTCAACCATAGGGCAGAAACCGGGTTCAATTCATAATCTACTGAGGGTTGCTAAGGCAACATCGGTATTGAAGACAAGACGTCATGGACCCAGTGACGCAATGCACAAAACCTTCTAGCCACTCAAGTTCTCTTAAAAGAACTTGTTTCATTCTCACGGGGAACCGGTGTAATCTATCGACATATCTCTTAGAGATAGTTGATATTGAAGTAGGAGACCTCTCCCTAATCTCCGCATAGGAAAACCAAATGCACTTATTGAGTCTAGAGCCTCGAGATGCATAAAAAGATCTCATAGGAACACGTGCTACTTCTATCCTGGTTGTTCAACATTAAGGACACCAGTGGTTATCTTATGTGTCCTACGCAGATCTTAGCAATCTGCCAGAACATTTATGAGGGATGTTGCTTTAGTAACTCCCAGTGATTGAATGGAAATTCCTGCCAGGGTCAACATCAAGCAGCCCTGAAAGCAGGTCACTTAGGTAATTCCTTGTGGATTACGCTTAGTGATCGCAACGGTTACTAACAGTCTACAGTCGTGGAGTGATCTCCAGCGACTCACCCAATCGTTGATCTACTTAGGTAGTTCGTGTAAATCCTTTCAGGGTTTGCCGATTGGGAACGGTCTTGGTAAGGGTTAGAAGGAGTCTTCACACTATGCTGTTGACGATCTCTCATTCCAAACCCATAAGTACCGGATGATTTGTTGCTAACTGTCTATTTGCAGGAATTTCTGCCGGTTGCTGTTGATTGTTGAAAAGATGCTGATCCATCAACACATGCTCACACTTCGACATCACAATCTAAGAAATCATGATCATTGATTGGGCGTCTTATATGCTTCTACAACTCTGATGCAGAAGATCATGATCCTGAAAAGTGTGAGCATGCCAACACAAAGATGTTCTTATCACATGGAGACGTTACTACTCAAAGATGACTTTCAGACACTCATTTGGATGATGAACTTGAAGTAATTTCCAAAGATCATCCATCACATTGAACAAGTCATCTAGAGTCTACCACTTAAAGCACAAAGATCTCAACAATGAAGAATCAAAAGGCTACAAGCTACAAAGATGTCGTCAAAGATCTGAATGCTATGACTCAACATTTATTTTCCGGGGTGACCTCCCTTAGGGGGAGATTGTTAGGAATACGATTATTTATATGAAGACTCGGTCACCCCGAGTATAGTTTAGCATATTCTAGCTCGTAGTAATTATCATATTAGTTAGTATGTAGAGTAGTAATAGTTAGTATTTGTGGAGTCGGGTCGGGTCTCTTACCCACTGTCAACCCGCTCTACAGCCCGTTTCAAGGGGCGTTTACATTGTAACTATAAATACCCTTTCCCACCCATGGGAAAGGGTTGGACCTTCATTTGCAATCTAACCTTTCACAAGTTTTCACATACAAGGCTCCCACTTCTCTCATCTCATTCTCTCTCTAACATCTTACTAGAAAATACATCTCTAATCATCCTAAATCATATAACCATCCATGTTCTTATAGTAGAGTATATTACAGAATATTATTTGGTATGGAAGCTAGAGCTGAGTAAGTTGCTCTTGGAGATGTTTGGATGGGTGAGAATGGGGATAAAGTCCTTCTTGGAGATTGAGAAAATGAGGATAAAGGTGTGAATCTATTCTGAGGTATATTTGGAGGGGTTGATGGAGAAGATAATCTAGGCCTTGGTATAGGAATAATAGGTTTCTTGTTTGAATTCATCCCTATAAAAATTCTCTTGATAAGAAATCTGGAAGAGAATTGTTTTCTCCTTTTATTATTTCAATTTCGAAATCAAAATTACTTAATATAGCTTGCCATCTTGCAAAAATTTGTTTAGAAATTAAATTTTTAACATCTTTTTCTAAAATATATTTCGCTGAAGAACAATCAACTCTTAATAAAAAGGGTTTCATATATAAATCATCTTCAAATTTTTTAATATTTAAAACTATACTTAACACTTCCTTTTTGACTATAGAATAATTCTTTTGAGTATTGTTCCAAGATCCTGAGAAAAATCTAACTAATTGTTCTTTATCATCATTTTTTAATTTTTGTTTTAATATTCCTCCATATCCGACATCACTTGCATCTGTTTCAACTATAAGTTTTGCTTCTGGATTAGGTATAGTTAGACAAGGTAATTCTTTTATTTTAATTTTTATTTGTTTAACTACTTGGGTATGCTTTTCTGACCATGGTTCAGGATTTTTTTTTAGTCTATCATATAATGGTTTACATATACTTCCCAGATCTTTAAAGAAATCATGAATATAATTTAAGCATCCTAAAAACCTTTGTAATTGTTTTTTATCTTTAATTTCATCTAGAAATTTATTAGAAAATTATAGACTTCTTTCTATGGGTTTAATTGTTCCCTGGGTTATATTATGACTTAGAAATCTTATTTCTGTTTGAAACAAAATTATTTTTGTAGGAGAGACTGCTAAACCATTTCTATATATAAGATTATAAAATATATTTAAATGTTTAAAATGTTGATCTATATTTCGAGAAAATATTAAAATACCATCGATATAGACTATAGCAAAACTATTTATAGGAATGATTATATCATTCATTATATTTTGAAATTCTGAAGGAGCATTTTTTAAACCAAAAGGCATAACATTCCATTCATAATTACCAAAAGGGACATTAAATCCTATTTTATATCTATCTTTTTCTTCTATTTGTATTTGCCAGAAACCTGATTTCAAATCAAATTTTGAAAATATTTTTGAATCATATAATCTTTTTAAAAAATCTCTTTTATCTGGAATAGGATATCTAATCCATTGTAATACTTTATTTAGTGGTTTATAATTTATAACTAATCTTGGTACTCCTCTTTCGATTTTAGCACTATTCATGACATAAAAAGCTGAGCAAGACCAAGGAGACTTTGAATCTCTTATTAGTTTTTTATCTAATAATTCTTGTATTTCTTCTTCACAATGTTCTACTAATTCTTGAGACATATGTATAGATTTTGATTTGGTAGGAATATCTTTTTCATTGAATTCTTTTATATAAGGTAAACTAATAATATGTTGTTTTATTTTCCAAAAAGCATTAGGAGTAGTAGCACAAATGTTTCTTTTGAACTTTTCTTCTATTTGTTTTATTTTGTCTATTATAATAGTAGTTTGTAAATGATTATTTATTCTTTTGTCATTTATTTCGTTTATTGAATATTCTATATGTTTCTTTTTATTCTCTATAATATTTATTTCTTTTGTTATCATTGGTATAGCAAATTCAAATAATATCTTTTTTCTCAAAACTTTTATAGTTAATCATTTTTCATTAACTTTAAATGGATATAATTGTGTTATAAATGGTTGTCCTAAAATAAGTTGAGAACCCATATTTTTAACTAATATTAAGTTTGTTTTATAACAATAATTATTGTTACAAATATGAACATTTGATAGTTTATATCCTATTTCTAATTTATCTCCAGTAACTCCAGATAATCTTTGCGATGACTTTTCATAATATTTGACTGGTACTAATCCTTCTTGGATACAATTTAAATCTGCTCCAGAATCAACCAAAGCAATTAATGATAATTTGTAATAATTATTTATTACAATATTCACTTTGATATACCATCTTTGAGTGCTGATACTTTGTATATTATTTATAACTAACTTATTAGATGTTCCTGTATCTTTGTTTTCAACTTCTTTTTCTTTTCATTTCTCTAATATATTCATTCTTTGTTTTATAATAGCAATTTCTGCTTTAACTGTTTTTATTTCTTCTTGTAATTCTGGAATAGTTACAGGTTTAGTGTCTTTATTAAATCTTTTAAATATTTCCATAAGATTATAATCTTGTGTTTCTTATATAGTATTATTTTCTTTTATTTTTTTTTTAATTTGTCTAAATATATTCTTTTTACTTCTTTATCTTCAATTTTCTCTATTAATTTAATTAATATTTTAATTTCTTCATTATCATTAGTTATACCATTTATCTTATATTCACAAATACAATTTCCTAAACATTCACATTCTTCTGATTCATTACTACTACTTGATTCATTTTCTACTATATTTAAATCATCTTCTCTATAATCAGATATATAAGATTCGCTAGACTCTTCATTTACCAATATTTTAAGAATTTGTTCTTTATATTCTTCTGGTATATTTAATTCGTTTATTTTCTTTTTAGTATAACAATTACTAGAGGTATGACCAGGTTTTCCATATTTATAGCATATTATCATATTTTTTGTTTCTCCATTATAATTAAATTTCTTTCTTTTATTTTTTTATTTTTTATTATAATTTTCATTTTTATTATCTTGTACATAATTATCCCTAGGTTTTCTAAATTTTTTATATCTCTTTTCTCTTCTATATTTCTTATTAGATGAAGGTAACTTTAAAGGTTCATATCCATATTGTTCACAAAAGTTTCCTAATTCATTTCTATTGTTAATACCTTCTTTTTTAATTTTAGCTTTTAGCTTCAGATCTGAACATATAGCTAATCCTTCTTGATTGACATAATTTATTATTTCTCCATAAGTTAATTCTTTATAAGGTATAGAATTACTAAATTCAATATTTAATTTATTTCTTATTCTTTCAGCAAATAATTTAGGTAATCCTGCTATAAATCTTTCTTTCTAATATGTTTCTTTACAATCTGACCTAAGCATTACTTTAGATAGAAAAACATCCTTATACCATCTAAAATCTTGTAATTTCCTGCAATTTAGGTTTAATAAAACAGCAGCACTTCTATCTTGGTAAGTTGCTGGATTTCCTACAAAATTTTTAAGTATAGCAAAAATTAAAGTATTAACGCAGTCATTTACTTCAGTTTCACTTTCTAAATTATTCTCTTTTTTTATAATAGTCTTTTTAGCATTATATATTATATCTTTTTCTTCTTGTGAGATATACATATCCCACCATCCTTTTAGACTTCCTGTAAAACCACTAATTAAAGCTTTAAAAACTCTTTGTTCATCATCTTTATTATGTGACTTATAGGCATTAGAAGCCATAGTCATTTCTTGTAATAAATTTATAATTTGGTATTCTGAACAACTGTCTATATTCCATTCATATATACAGCTACCATCATACCTAGATTGAACTAAAGTATGACGTTCTTCATATTGTAAATCTGGTGGTGTGGGTCTAGGATAATAATTTCTTGTTTCTGGTTTTGGTGTATAATAGTTATTTTTATTTTGTTTATCTCATAATCAAATTGTCCTTCTAATTCTGATATATTACCTTCTGAATCATTTTTATTTATAACATTTATTTTTTCGTTGGATATATTTAATTTAGCTAATTTATTTTCAATTTCTCTTAATATAGAATCTTGTTTTCCTAAATTAATTGTTGTATCAATATTATATGGTACAAATAAAGGATTTTCTCCTATTTCAGTTTTCTTTTCATTAGTTGGTGACGTACTAATTTGTTTATTATTTTCTATTCTATCTAGTTGTTGTCCTATAGTGTTTAACATTTCATTTGTATGATTATTTTGATATATTATTGTTGATAATGATTTCTTATCATTATCATTATGTTTAGATAGGGGTTGTCCTATATATTCCTCATTATACTATATAGATGAAACCATGTAAAAAATGGTTTAGGAATTGATGTATTAAAATTTACTCCTCTAAATTTCATAGACTGTGTTCTTCTTAGATTTAGAATATTAGTTGATGTGGATGGGATATGACATGAGTATCTAGCAGAACTTATTTTATCATTTCTAAATATTATATCTATATTACCATTAGAATGATCTATAATATTATTTACTTGACTATTAATTTCTAGGGGCTTAGGTTCTATAATTTCTTTAAAATTCCATGTTTGATTTCTATTAATTTCATCCCATTTAATTCTTTTAGGAACAATTATATTGGAATTTTGAAAATTAGATTCTATAAGCAAAGTTTCATTAATAGATTTTTCTTTTTTATATTTTGGTTCTATAGTGGTAGTCATGGTTTTATAATATACTCTATATATTAAAACTAGTGGATCAGATCCTTCTTTTATTTCAATTCCCTTTAATTGTAAATTTAATGTTAAGACATCTAATATATTTTTATCAAATAAAGATATTGTATAATCAGGATAAGCTTGAAAATATATTGGACCATTACATATATTAGATTCCCCTAAAGCTAATAATGACTGATTAAAATTTGTTAATCTAGCATCTCTTAATACAATACATATGGGAGCATTAATGCCTAATCTTGTCATAGGTTTTATAGCTACTTGAACTAATCCAATATGTAAAAATTTATATTTTTTTCTATGTTCATTTATAGCTCTTGAAGAAAATAATTTTATTTCTTGCTGATTTCTTAGTAAAGGTATAGTTTTTTCAGCAGTTTTAATAGAATAACTTTGAAACCAATCAAAAGTTCCTTGTTTATATAAGGTTCTAATTTCTACTCTAGGTATATTCCAATTATGTAGACTATTTTCTATATTAGCTATTGATACTTCAATAGAATTTGAATGATCCTGTTCATCTTCAATATCAGAAGAAGTACTTCCCTTTTGATTTAGTAATAATCTTGAAATTCTATTCATAATGATTTTTAAATCTTATTTCAATAAGGTTTGATAGAGTAGGTTTTATATTACCTGAATACAAGATTCCCCGGGAACACCCCCATATCGTCGTGGTACGGCAGTCTGACTCTCCATGTTACTGCTAATTCCAACCGACTGATCGACAGGGCTTACCAACGCAGATATGTATTCATTTAATATATAACTTATTCTATCTTGTTTATTGGAATAAGTTTTAAAACTCATTTTTCATAAATTCAATACTCATTTTTCATATATATATATATATATATATATATATATATATATATATATATATATATATGTATGTATATATATATATATATATATATATATATATATATATATATATATATATATATATATATATATATATAATACCTTAAATTGAAATTAGGCATAAGTTGGATAATCTTTTGTGCAATTTGCCCTTGATATTTTCATGGCAATTATCATGATGCCAAATACCATAACTCACAATTAATAGCCCCAAAAGTGATTAAAACTATAATATTAGGGTTCGTTTGGTAGGACGTAATAAAATGTTAAATTAATGGAATAAGCGACGTAATTGAATAAATGATGTAATGTAATAATTCATTACCCTTATTAATAATGTTTGGTTGGTACGATAAGACGGAATGCAATCGATAAGAAAAAAACAAAAATGGTCGTAGTTAATAAGAAGTGTATTTAATATGGTTAGTTAATGGTAGGTTTTTATGTAATTTTGATTACATTACGGACGTAATGAAAAAAAATAAGAGAGCCTCTATGGAATGAAAATGATGGTTTTTGATGTAACGAGCGATTACATGTAATGAGTCATTGCATTCCGTAATTAAAAACAAACATAATTTTCTCATTCCGTTGTAATGTTCTTTTCCATTCCTACTCTTATTACGATGTACCAAACACTATGTTAGTGTAATCGTTATTACCAACTGAAATTATCTCAATCATCAACACCCTAAATATGGCTAAATAACATCCTGTATCATTGAAACAGTTTTGGTCATTCTACATACCACTTCCAAAGAACTCAAGTTAAGAGAAGATTTATATAAGAACTACCATTTTTTTAACCACAAGGGGTGACCCAGCGGTAAGAATATCAGCGTTTGAGAGAGGAAGTCAATGGTTCGAATCCAACGGAGGTTCACATGCGCCGACTCCGGGCTATCCAAAAAGGATAGTCGCCGTGGGATTAGTAGGCTCGCAATATCGAGTCAGAAACACATGTTAACAAAACACACACACACACACACACACACACACACACACACACACACACACACACACACACATATATATATATATATATATATATATATATATATATATATATATATATATATATATATATATATATATATATATATATATATTGTCCTTTAATAAGTTCAGCATTTGATTGTATTATGAACATAATTGTATCACGTATATAGCAAAAGAGAGAACAAAAGTCCATATTATTTTGAGTAAACTACATTTTTGGTACTTGTGGTTGTATCAAAATTGCACTTTTAGTCTAATTTTGAACAAGTGAGATATTTCAGTCCAAAAGTCCACGTGGACTTTACTTTTGGTCCAATTTTCTAACATAGTTAGTTCAGTTGTTAAGTCAGTTACAACATTAGTCCTTTAACCTAACGGTTGTTTGCAATGTTTGCACCGTTAGTCCTTTTAGTTAAAAAAGTGGAAAATTTATCTTTGAAATTTTTTTTTTCCAAAAAAAATAATTTGAAAAATTCGAAAAAAAATTCAAAAAAAGCTTTTTTGGCTAAATTTTTTTTTCCAAAAAAAATAATTTGAAAAAAAAATTTCTAATAAAATTTTTTCTTAAAAAATTTGAAAAAATTTCTAAAGAAAAAAATTTGAGGAATTTTTTTTTCCAAAAAAAAATATTTGAAAACAAAATTTCTAATAAAAAATTTTCTTAAAAAATTCGAAAAAAATTCTAAAAAAAAATTTGACAAATTTTTTTTTTTCTAAAAAAAATAATTTGAAAAGAAAAATCTAATAAAATTTTTTCTTAAAAAATTCGAAAAAATTATATAACTTACTAAGATAACTTAAAAAATTTGAAAAAAAATCATGTAAGACTTGTTTGTAACCCGACAACGTTTCACTTCACTCATATACACACGTAACATTATACCCATATTTGAGTCGAGTATCGAATGATTAAACCCAATCGTACTAAACAGATTCGACTAGCCAAACTACCAAATTAGCGAATATGTTTTTATCATCATCTCATACGCTTTCTATATAATCATTTTATGCGAGCTATATCAATTCGTCTAAACAAACCCTTTATGTCAAAAAAATAAACAATTAAAAAAAAATAATAAAAACCTAGATCGCTATTTATTTATTTTTTTGTGAACCCCACACCCCTCAAAAAGAAACAAGTAGAGATCATCTTATATTATCCTTATACGCTTAGGACCAGAAAGAAAAGAGAAGAAACAAAATAATGCATCCCATGACACACTTTAATTCGGTCCAACCATATTAAAAGTTTATTTTTAAATCATATATATATATATATATATATATATATATATATATATATATATATATATATAGTAAAGCGTTCAAATGAGAAGTCATATTTTAGTGAGAACGTGAGAAGAGATTTGGACCGTTAGATCAACTAAATCTCATCTTAATATCAATTTGGGCGGAATGGCATTTTTGTGATTTTCAGCCAAAAATTAGAGGGGTCTGAGTGTATTATTCTCATTTGCTTTCCACCCCAACAAAAAAATCTTTCTTTTTCTCTCTCGGTAAACCAAACGCACTCTTAAACACACATAAACCTACCACACATCTTCTTCATCTCCACGTTTTTTAATCACACATCAGCTTCATCTCGCCGGTTATTAACTGTCATCTCCGTCATCTCTTCGCCGTCAACAATCTCCGGCGTTGACTGTGGCGTTGACTTTTTAATTGGTTGTTTTCCGATTCAATTGGATATAAATTTCAACTTTTTAACAATTTTCTTAAGATGATTCAGTAGATTTTAATGCTAATATTGGTAATTATTTTCAACTAATGAATGTTTTTACTGTTTGTTGTAATAAATATGTATTTGTACTTCGTATCTATTACGTCACATGTCAAGATGTTATATGATGCTCTATGTAATTGATTGATTTATTGATTGTATGCGTAGACTAAGTGTTTGAAAATATGCATAACTATGTTGTGGATTGCATGTGTAGACCAGGTGTTCGACGAAATGCCTTAGTTATGTGTATTTTTAGCTAAAATTTACGTGGATATATATATAGACCGACTGTTCGACGAAATGCCTTACTTAGTTATGTGTATTTTTGGCTAAAATGAAAGTGGTCATTAGTTATGTGATCTAGCAAATATGAAATAATATGCACCATTTCTGAAATTCAATAGAATAGTAGACTTGCTTATAACTCGATTTGTGTTGATGGATTGAAATAAGGTATTAAGATTTGAGAAGCTTTAACTAAGGTATCAAATACCTTCACATGTGAAGAAATAAGGTGTCAAATACCTTCACATGTGAAGAAATAAGGTATCGAATATCTTCACATGTGAAGAAATAAGGTATCGAATACCTTCACATGTGATGAAATAAGGTGTCAAATACCTTCACATGTGAAGAAATTTGCTTATAACTTGATTTGTGCCGGTGGCTTGAAATAAGGTATTAAGATTTAAGAGGCTTTAAATATGGTATCAAATACCGTCACATGTGAAGAAATAAGGTATCAAATTCCCTCACATGTGAAGAAATTTGCTTATAACTCAATTTGTGTTGATGGCTTGAAATAAGGTAGTGAGATTGAGAGACTTTAAATAAGGTATCAAATACCCTCACATGTGAAGAAATTTATTTATAATTCCATTTCTTTAAAAATCAATATTAAAATAGAATAAGCACATTTAAGTTTCTGATGGTGTTCTGATAAATTTAGACTTCAAATATAAGGCATTTGCAAGTCTTGTGACATGATAGGTGAAATCGAGTACATATTGGGCGTTGTGTCTTGTATATTTTTCTTTAAGACTTTGTTTACTCTCGTATGAATTATTATCTCAGCTTTATCGATTAATTTTATGTAATTTTATTGATACAGGTATGGAGGATGAGTTATGGTTTTTTAGTATGGAGGATGAGTTATGGTTTTTTAGGTTTGTGAATGCATATTAGGTTTTCGATGAGATGTATAGTTTTCTGCACATGTGAATTTAAATAGCGTGTGAGGTTCAAGCCATGTCCTACATGTGGTGAGCAAGTGACTATAGCTTGTTTGATAGTAGCTTTTTCAAAGTATCCTAAACATTTAGTTGAACATTTTTCCAATTGAATGTATATACTTTATTTTATACCAAGAAATGTGTTTTCAGTTTGGTGTAAAAGAGATTTTAGATACACGATCCACATTGTTTAGTTTGCTTGACTTTATGCTACTGGCTCACTTGCGTGGAATTAATTACGTATGTGAATGCTTGTTGCGTGCTGACATCAGTTTATGCCGTGTTTCCACAAAATCCTTGTTTTTGTTACCCTGAGTTAACTTATTTTCCTTATGATAACGTAACTGTTGATGTTAGCTTATGTTTCTAACGTTAGCTTAAGTCCATTTAGTTGTCTTTGTCCTGTTGCTTATGATATCTATGCGTTGCTTTAATGCAAGTTGACCTTGGCAGATGGTTTAGTGTAACATATTTTGTCAGTTTGTATAATACATAGGATAATGGATCATGTAGTATCAACCCCTGCCTCTGGCCCTGCAGAGGATAATAATGGAATTCCTGATGATTTACATTGTAAGAGATCAGACGGTAAACAGTGGAGATGCCACGCAATGTCTATGCCAGACAAAACAGTTTGTGAAAAGCGCTACATTCAAGCAAAGAAACCAACTGCAAATTCTGCAATGAGGGCGAGGTGAAGAGAGCAAAGAGGATGCCCACAGGTGAAAGTGACAATTATTTAGAGAGTAAGAGTGACGACATGGATTCACCACTCGGGCAAAGAAACCACTACATTCAAGCAAAGAAATCAACTGAAAATTCTGCAATGAGGGCGAGGTGAAGAGAGCAAAGAGGACGCCCACAGGTGAAAGTGACAGTTATTTAGAGAGTAAGATTGACGATATGGATTCACCACTCGGGGAATACCCAATGACACCCTCGGGGAGTAGAAGCATGGAGATGTTAGCAAAGTGACAGATAAGTTTTTCACCCGAAACACCTTCCTTTAAAAACTCGTCAGTTCACATATCTTCAAAATCAAATAACAGTAAGTGGAATTACAGATTTGTATTGTTTTTGATAAATTCTCTAAGTTTATATAGGAGAACTTTGTATAAAAAGGATCTGAGTGATGCTCAACCATAATTTCATAATTTGTTATGGCCCGTGAACATCAAATCAATGGGGTCTATGTGGTGATTAAGATGACAAGCTGAATTGATTTACTAAAGTTCTATGTTTTATCCTGTAAATTCTACTCATGTAACAATGTAACATGCCCGAATAGAAAGGAAAACAAGACGGACCATATAAAAAGATATGGGGTAGCTTGGATTAGACTTGCATTTATTAGAGATATTTTTGTTTTCCGCATAGGTTTACCAAGCTTAGTTTGTCGGGTAATTTTTTATTGTATTAATATCCATTTGGCCTATTCTCAGGAAACTTCTGATGGGAATTCAATATCATTGGAGGACACAGGTGGGCAAGTATGTCATCAGTGCTGACGGGATGACAAACATAATATTGTATGGTGACTTAAATTTCATAGGAGAGGATACTGTGATGAATGCATCTCCACGGGGTAAGATTAACTGTATTTGGGAAAGGCCACTACTTAAAGCTATAATTTCTCAACTTTTCCCCCATTTTTAGTTATCCTGACATGCCAACTGAAGAAGTTCATTAAATTTGTCCTGCATGTCGAGGTTGTTGTACTTGTATATTTTGGTATTCTAATGCCACTTAAAATTCTCGATGCAGTTATGACCTCAATGTTGATCTGTTAGACGTGCATGCTGACAAGAGCACCTTCCATCGTTTTGACAAATTCAATCTGATGTACAATCCCTGCGGTCAGAGTAGCTTAGGGAGATATTCTTGAAGCAAGATAATCTGATCCAAGGTAAGCTTCATCTGTTTCAACCGATGGTACCAGAATTTACTAGAAACATAAGTTTGAAACTAAATCTGACCATCAATATCTGGCTTTATCCAAACTAAATTCATAGCTATAATTCTAAATGTGGCTTATGAACTCCTTTCTATAGCTACTAATCACCTGTTTCTTTTCGAATTTAATTTGTAAACTATATGCTTTCTTGTATCTACGATTTCCTTATCGTATTTCCCTATAATCCAAATTACGGAGGCGAAATCCTAACGCTAGCGATCCTAAACCCAATCTGTGATCACCATTATAGCTAGTGATATGCGTATTTCAGTTCATTTGTTTAGCACATTTATTTACCAAATATTTTTTATCAAAACAGGAAATGGAGTTTTTATCCGTACGACTGGTAGTTGATATTTCGCTTTTGTAATAGGCTTGCTACTGTTGCATCTGGAGCGGCTTCAGGTAAACTTCTGCAGTATGAGCTCGGGGGTCCTCGTGTTTGCGTTCAAACAGCTTACGGTATAGAGGTTAAGGTGAGTAACTGATGTGATGTGTAACTTTCGTTATTCTAAACTATTTAACTTTAAAATATGAAAGTTACAGTATCTTTTTCAATCAAATGTCTTATCGCAGGTTGAAAGCATTCCCTATGATCCAAGCCTAATGGTTTTCATGGATTATCGAGATTATGCCAAACATTCAGCTGAATCTGTAGAAGCACAATATCCAACATTCCTTTATTTCATGCCTATGTCTCCAACCAAAGTATTTTTTGAGGTTTGCTCGATCCACATTTTCCTCTTATTACAGTTTCGCCACCATAGTTTGTGTGATAGATATAAAAAGACAATTGCAGGAAACCTGTCCGGCTTCAAGAGAGGCTATGCCTTTTAATCTATTGAAGACAAAACTCATGTCGTGATTAAAGACAATGGGGGTCAAAATAACCAAAGTTTATGAAGAGGTACTAAATTTTTGGTCTCCTCATGATTCAGTTTGGAGATTTCTGTGTTGAGTTACTAATTTGGTAGTATTTGTTTGCTCCAATGTTTGGTAGCAATGGTCGTATATTCCGGTAGGCGGATCATTACCAAATATAGAGCAAAAGAACCTTGCGTCTGTTACTGCTGCAAGCATGGTGCATCCAGCCACAGGTAAAAACTATTTTAGCTACTTGCTGTTATTTTCGTCAACCAATTGCTAGAACTGATTAACATCATTTGTTATGCACAACAAACAGGCTATTCAGTTGTCAGATCGCTATCAGAAGCTCCCAACTATGCAGCAGTAATTGCAAAGATATTACAACAAGGACGTTCCAAACAGATGCTTGATCGTGGAGGATATACAACTAACATTTCAAAGCAAGGTAGACATTACTGGTTGCGTTCATGGAAATCCATTTTCAACTACATCATTGTTCAATTTTTTTTATAAATTTCGATTGTTCTGACTTCAGCCTGGGAAACCCTTTGGCCATTGGAAAGGAAAAGACAAAGAGCATTCTTTCTCTTTGGTTTAGCACTGATCATGCAACTGGATATTGAAGGGACACATACATTCTTCCATACTTTCTTCCACTTGCCCACTTGGTACAATTTCTATTCTAAACCTTGCACTTTAGTACTAATATTCAACATATGTGTGAATGAACAAAAATGAAAAATAGACCATATGAGTTGGCAGAAAGCAGAAGTGAAACACACTTTAGTAGACTTAATGAACAAACACCGTAAGTTGAAGTTTCATGTTTGCTGGTAGCTGCCAACATCAGTGTTCTTTGTTGTGTCTACATACAATTATTTTAAGTTGCCATAAAGTTTAGTGCTATAATCATTTGCCACAGAATAATCTAACATTATGAGAACTGAAAAGTAGACAATTAAGGTAAATGGTGCAAGTTATATTTTAGACGTGGCAATCTTGACATGTTACTCAACTTTCTTAACCCGTTTGAAATTTTCAACCTCCCGTGTCAACGAAGATTGAAAAACTCTAATCATACAATGATATTGTTTGGATGCAGGATGTGGTGGGTGTTTCTGGGATCATCTCTATCCTCAACAGATCTACTACTATTTGCGTTATACATGTTTATCACGTACTTTTAGTTTCGGCTATTAGGGTTTCAACATTTTCACTCGCTTTGATATGGCTACAAGGACGGTGATTGTGGTCCCAATCATTTGGTGCTTGGAGAAATGACATGTGAGCTCAAAGCTGACATGGCTTTTGTAGAAAATAGGAAAATGATTCATGAATAACTTAGCAATTAAGTTCCTTTTTGATCTAGCGTAATTTGTTGTTTTTGTCACCATACTCATTTCCTATGCTTATGATCCTTATCGAACTCTGCTATTATCTCTGACAGATAATTTCTTTTATTGCAGCAACTAGTAATATACGAGACACCAGCTTCTGAGCTAGACATAATACGAGATATATCACGTACTTCTCCTTCACATGTGTTCTACCAGCAGCGGCATGGACCTGGTCAGAGATCACTTTATAATGTTCTGAAGGCTTATTCTGTATACGACAGGGACGTTGGATATGTACAGGTACATTAGTGAATCAGATTCATTTCTAGGTCGTTCATGAGAAAGTATTAAAATGGTTTCAACTGCAGGGTATAGGATTTGTAACCGGCCTCTTGCTGCTTTACATGAGTGAAGAGGATGCATTTTGGCTGTTGGTGGCATTATTGAAAGGAGTTGTCCATGCTCCAATGGAAGGACTATATTTGGTAACTTTTACTATTCCTAAATACCTTGTTTTATTCTTCATACAACCTCTTGGTGTGGAACATTTAGTTTACAAAACTTCTTGCTTTATTCTTCCTACGACCTCGTGGCGTGAAACCTTTAGTTCATATCTATGTGTAAACCTTTTCCATTCTTGCAGAGTATCATGACATGTTTTTTTATGACTTTGTGGAATCTGTATATTTGTATTAGTGATCACATCATTTTCTTTATTCACCTTGTGTTGATATATGTATTTGACTCTGTTCTCAGGCATGCCATTGCCTTTTTTATGCGATGTTTTCATAGTAACATTATTGGTACCCCAGTGGATCATGTTAGGATCCTAGTCTCATTTGTTGATAAAAGTGTTAAGGCGATTAAAAGCCTTATGGTACAAAAGAATAAGATACCATATCCCTGAATGCATCCATTAGATAAAAATCCCATACAAATGACAAAGGCATTGTATTAACCTTGTCAAATAAATAGAAGTATTGAAGGCATCCTGCAATAGTCAAGCAAGATATTGTTCATAAATGATGATTCACATAGCTCACTATTAACATTTTCGGTGCTGTTATATGTTTGGTATACTTAGTTCTCTTGTAATGTTGAGTTTGTGATATTGCGTGCAGGAGGGACTACCTCTCGTTCAACAATACTTGTTCCAGTTTGATCATCTGATGAGGGAATACATGCCAAAATTAGGGGAACACTTTACACAAGAAATGATAAACCCAAGCACGTATGGAAGCCAGTGGTTCATTACTGTTTTCTCATAAGTGGTCCATTTGGCACTTCGAATTTGGGATGTTTTTCTCTATGAGGTTAGTGGCATATAGGAATTAAAAAGAAAATGTAAGTAGAGCAATGTTCTTGTTTGTAACTTTGTAGGGGGTTTTATCGTTAAGAAACTTATGCTATGTTCTTGGAGGAAGATTGAATAATAATTTGACCAAAAAGATTAACTATTTAATATGCAAATTCAGTGAGGGTCCAAAATATGAGGATGCTTGTCGATATGGGATGCAATCTGTTAAAATTGAATGGATTTGGGAGTGTGTTAAGCAGGTTTGTTCACAACTTGTAACACCCCCAAAATATCGCAGCGGAACGATAGTGTCATTGGGATGCTACTTCAGGGCACAAAGTACAAGATATAGAAAACGACATCTAAATGAGACGTTTTGAAAAGTTACTATTCGAATAGATAAAAGTCATAGTTTACAAAACAAAGATCCCAAAGTAGAATAATACATAAGTTTTTAAAGTGTATCGAATGGTAAACGATAAAAGCGAAAGTCTCCAAAAGCATGCCCTAAGACTCAGCTCCACACACCTGCTATCGCCTTACAAACCTGAGATAAACATGCTTAAAAGTGTCAACACAAAGGTTGGTGAGTTCATAGAGTTTGTTTTAAAACAGTTAAGCAATTAGTCATGAGTCTACACTTCATCTCCGAAGACCTCACGTGTATGATGTATCAAAGCTAATGGACATCCAACAACTTAATTTGGAGCCACTAGATAGTCTCAATGGTCATCCAACAACTTAATTTAGAGCCACTGGCAGTCTCAATGGTCACCCAACAACTTAACTTGAGACCACTGGAAGTATCACAATTTAGTATAACGCAGTTAAATATAACCCAATCATGTATGTATGAAATCAAGTATAATGCAATCAAGTATAAGTGTTGTCAAAAACCAATGTAATCAAGTATGGATGTTTTGAGTATATGTACAAGTAAGCAATTAGTTTAGCATGTATCTCCCCCAAGTAGTTTAAAACGAGTAGTAAAAGAGTAAAAGCGGGGCTATGACTCACCTCGAAGTGATAGTGCAATGCAATTGAATGATAAGGACAACAAAGACTGAATCAACCGCAACCTATGATGAATGAATATGATCTAATTTAGATCATGAAATGATGTAGAGAATATGCATGCATATGTTAACTATACCACTCATAACTTGAAAATATACTAGTTATAGGCTTATGAAAATACATTCCATACTTGAGAAAAATAATAAGTCTTAACTAGACTTATGTAAACTTGTCGTAATATATATGTATAGAAAGTTAGTGTTATATACTTCGTCTTGAAAACCTTGAAGTAACATCTAATGGTCGCAAAAATAAGCTCATAAGCATAAGTACTTCGTTAGTTATAAATTTCGGCAATTTAGTAGTATTTCTAGAAAATCTAGAATTTAGTACGTAGAAGTAGTATTATTATTATTTCTATTAAAAGCTGCCAATTATAGTGAGTTTTTGTCGATATTGAAACGTGAATAACTTGGTCGTTTTAAGTTCATTTTCTTCGTTCTTTATATCCACGGTTACGTCTTAGTATGTAGTAATATATTTTGGAAAGCTTGGCTCCTCCGGGTTATGTCTAAAGCCTCTTTTTGTCCGACGAAAAACGTCCAACAGCATGTATTTTCAGAAAAATACTTTTCGTCAATAAACTTGCAAAAATCATAACTTCTTCGTTATAAACTCTTTTTAGTCCGTTCTTTCGCCTACGGATTTGTTTTTGAAAGTATTTTCTAAATCTTTGGTTGAAAAGTTCCCCTGACTTACTGAGTTTTCTGTATTTGGCAAAATGGGACAGTAGCTAATATATTGTTTCAAAAATCCATTTTCCATGCTCTAAACTAGTTTCTAACATCACCAAATCTCTTGCAAACACCACAAAGCTAATCTAATCTTACCATACACCTTCTTAGGGTGCCATGGGTTCCTAATCATCACTAATCAAGTGGATCTAACAAAGGTTTCCATTTCTAGGGTTTTAAAGACATAAACATAGATTATGAGTGGTAATAGCTAACATATGTATGAAATATTATATGAAAACCATATGATTATAACAAGTACTTGAAGAAATGAAGAAAATAAAGTTTTGTAAACTCACTTGAATGATTATGAAGCTTGTATGATCAAAACCCTAACAATCCTTTGAGTTTATCTTTCAAAACCCTAACAAGGACAACAATCTAGACTTGATTTAAACTTGATCTTGTAAAATATGGTGGATCTTGGCGGAAATTATTTTTGGGTCGTGGGTTTGGGGAAGAAAAGAGAGAAAAAGTGAAGTGTTTGATTTTAAGAAAGATAAGTGTGATGTGGTAGCAAGTTTGTAGATATTATTTGCAAGGTTTAAGTAAATTAAAGAAATTTAATGCATGAGGTCAAAGGGGGGGTTCATGGCCGGTTCTAGTATGAAACAAAGAGGTCAAATTGGTTTTGAGTTACTAATAATTCCTAGTGTAGTATTAGTGTTGTATAAGTATAGATTTTTAGGTGTTAATTTTAGGTAATCGTAGTTAGTTTTTAGTTAAAATTGAGTACCGGGTTTGCGAGAAATAAATTTTAACAAGTTAACCGGGACATAATAAAGTCATAAAAATGTTAAAAATGTGTTGGGTACAAAATTTGAGCGTTTGGATAATTATTATTTAGTTTTCACGAAAACCGTCGTAATTATATTAAACTTATGTTATAAATTTAATAAATTCCCAAAATACCGGGTAAATGAATTTTATAATTTTTATGATGTTGTAAGGAGTTTAAAAATATATCGGAACCATCGTGGGGATTTTTAGATATGTTGGTTATATTTATTTATCGCAGGTTAACGTTTAATTAAAAGAAATAAACGTAAAACGTTAAACGTACTAAAAATAATAATATGAATATTCTACGAGTGGTATAGTATGCACCTGCTTTTATGATGATATGTAGACTATTTCTAGTCCATATGAAGTGTCCCTAATGATAATGTATGAATTCGCACCTGAACCAATACGGTTACGCGAATTTAAGTACTCGTAAACAAAATTTACGATGAAATAAGCAATGCATGTGAATAGTATTTTCTTTCGGGAAATGAATAGTGTTTGGTGAATAGTAAAATTTTTGAATGCTTCTCAGAATATCAAATTGACCTCGAAAATGATGAATAGTAAAACGATGAATAGTGTTTTGATGAATAGTGATTTTTGAAAACTTCGAGAAATGACCAGAATTTTACGAGTTGTGACACAACTCCCTTTTTCTATTTCATCTATGTACATGGAATTCTAGGCAGGTTTGTCAGACAACCCCCTTTGACTATTTCATGCTTGTACATGAAATCCACGATACGCTGTTATTGTAGAGATGGCAGTTTTAACCCATTTATACTATATAACATTCAATGTTGGTTTTTTACGGGTCAAGTGGGTAAAATAAAAACTATATTATACTGAGACAGATTAAGTGGGTTGAACGAATTAAATGGGTCAAAACTCAAAAGTCTACTAACGTGTATATAAAGGCTTACTAGGTTCTAAATCGTTTTTTAAGAAATCATATAATTATGTAGTTTTTAAATCATATTTGATATATTAGTTATATAGAGATCTACGTGGAATAAAGAATGTTGGTGAGCTACTGCAATCCAACCCGGCCTGAACCTTTTTGACTAGCACATGAAATTTGCCAATTATTATCAGGACCTGTTTCACCCGTTACCCAACACGTCTGGCTCATTTGGTTTGCCATCTTTAGTTTCTCTTTTGCTCTTTGTTTTCCCCACTTAACAAATGTTTCATTTGCTATGCTTGGTAGAACAAAATTGTTGCTTCCAGTAAATTCTTGCCAAAAGAAGCGACTATTAGTGACCGAGAAGCAGGAGTTTCCATCACGAGTCAGTACCCAACTCAGGCAGTTCGAATGATCTCCACAGCTAGAGCATCTCAACTAACAAGTCAATCAGAGGACCCAAAAATTATTGATTGCCAAGTTGATGTCATCAAAATAAGAAAGGAGGTCAAATATTCAGTAGTCTGCACTAAAAAACCAAGGCTCTCTGAAGATGGTAACGTCATAAGTGCACTATCTTCTAGATCTAGTAACAAAGATATTGTCTGTAGTATTATATCTACAGATGATAAGTTCACTGAAAATGGTGGGGACGTTTCCAAGTCAGTCCCTGATGTTGCTTCTGCTATTGAGGATATGTTAGAACAGACAAGCAAGGTAAAAAAAAATAGATTATTTTGGTGGTCTGTATGTTGCTGTCGTAAATTGGCTTAACTTTATAGTGTGGTTTTAGATTCACGGTCAGAATTCACTAGAGAGGACAGCCATTGATAAGAATATATCAGAGGTATCACTTGATAATTTGATAATTTCCTCTTTTCTATGCCTCTATTTGAGGTGGCAAAATGGTCGGGTTGGGTAACAGTGAAAGAGTGTTTTTTCACACGCGAAGAAAAAAGTATATGCTCATTTGTAAGTGTACGTGTATTTACTAGTGAACAAAGTTTATTCACACGCGAAGAAAAAATTATATGATCATTATAAATGTACATCTATTTACTAGTATTGAAAATAATTCACACACGAAGAAACAAATATGTGTTCCTATCTAAATGTACGTGTATTTACTAGTGAAGAAAATTTATTCACACGCGAAGAAAAAAAGTGTATTCTCATATATCAATGTACTTGCATCTACTAGTGTTAATTCAGATGCGAAGAAAAAAGTATACACTCATATGTAAATGTAGTAATGTACGTGTATCTACTAGTGAAGAAAGTTTATTCACATGCGAAAAAATTAGCTACAATGTAAGTGTATTTATTAGTGTTTATTTACACACGAAGAAAAGCTATTTGCTCATGTGTAATGCACGTGCATTAACTAGTCAAGAAAGTTTTTTCACATGCGAAGAAAAAGTATATGCTCATGTATAAATGAACGTGTATTTACTAGTATTTATTCATACACGAAGAAAAAAATATATGTTCATGTATAAAGCATTAGGTTACACATCAAAGAAGTTTTGAGAGACAAGGAGGTGATCCAGCTTGCTCATTCTTGATCCGGCTTTAGTAAATCGCCTTCGACTTAGCGAGAAATCATGAAGACTAGCACAAGCTATGAAATATCAAATAACTAGGCTTAATATTGTTTTAATCAATACAATGATTGCAAGCTCTATGACTATGTAATAGTGAGTATAAATCAATCAAACAATATGATTTGCATACGAGGACATCACAATGACCATATTCACTTAAATGTATTACGATGGCCCACGAACCATGAGAAGTATAACCATCAATTAACTTATGTAAAGACATACTTTATAACCCATAACACCCTCACTTTCTACAAGAACCAATTAGATTACTAAAATACAAAGTCGAGCATCAAAAAACTGCTAGTATATGATCATTGCTACAGCTTCCATACAGCCCAAAATGACTCGTTTAGTGACTCGATGCTTTATAACTTGAATATATTTCTCCACGATGAAAACACAAAACTTTAGACATATACAAATAGATGTGCCTTTGCTTCAGCAACACCTCATTTTGCGTTTCAATTGTGAAAATGTTGGCATTAGAGTTTCACATAGCTTGGCTTCTTGCAAATTTGCCTCATCTAGGCAATAGACTTTTGACCCTGTATGAGATATATGGTCTTCAAATCAGATGATCAGATTTAAATAACAAAATTGAAAAGTATCAACTACGATGCAAGCATTGATGATTTGATCTTACTAGCGTACTTTTTATACTACAAGTGTAAAAATATGAGATATTGATGTTTAATAGACGATTATTTATGTTTTGTAAAAATATCTTCACGCGTGAAAATTATGAGCAATGATTGAAGCTTTAATCTTACTAGAGTACTTTTTAATCTAGAAGTGCAAAAATAGGAGTATTGTTATTTAATAAACGATTATTTAATTTTTGTAAGAAATATATTCGCGCGTGAAAATTATTAGCAAGGATTGAAGCTTTGATCTTACTAGCATACTTTTAATACTATAAGTGTAAAAATAGGAGATGTTGATGTTTAATAGACGATTATTTAAGTGCTATAAGAATATCTTTACACGTGAAAATTATGACCAAGGATTGAACCTTTGATCATACTAGCATATTTTTTATACTAAAACTGAAGAAAATATATATATATATATATATATATATATATATATATATATATATATATATATATGAGATATTAATGTTTAATAGACGATTATTTAAGTTTTGTAAGAATATCTTCACATATGAAGATTATGAGTAAGGATTAAAACTTTGATCTTACTAGCATATTTTTTATACTAGAAGTGCAAAAACAGGAGATATTGATGTTTAATAGATGATTGTTTAAGTTTTTGTAAGACTATCTTCACATGTGAAAAATTATGAGCAAGGATTGAAGCCTTGGTCTTACTAGCATATTTTTTATACTAGAAGTGAAAAAATAGGACATATAGATGTTTAATAGACAATAATTTAAGTTTTGTAAGAATATCTTCACATGTGAAAATTATGAGCAAGGATTGAAGCTTTGATCTTACTAGCATATTTTTATACTAGAAGTTCAAAATTAGGAGATATTGATGTTTAATAGACAATTATTTAAGTTTTGTAAGAATATCTTCGCATGTGAAAACTTATGAGTAAGGATTCAAGCTTTGATCTTACTAGTATATTTTTTATACTAGAAGTGAAAAAATAGGATATATAGATGTTTAATAGACAATTATTTAAGTTTTGTAAGAATATCTTCACATGTGAAAATTATGAGCAATGATTGAAGCTTTGATCTTACTAGCATATTTTTTATACTAGAAGTGCAAAATTAGGAGATATTGATGTTCAATAGATGATTATTTAAGTTTTATAAGTATATTTTCACATGTGAAAAATTATGAGAAATGATTGAAGCTTTGGTCTTACTAGCATATTTTTATACTAGAAGTGCAAAAATATGATATATTGATGGTTATTAGACGATTATTTAATTTTTGTGATAATATATTCACATGTGTAAATTATGAGCAAGGATTGAAGTTTTTTAAAAATATCTTCACAACTTGGTCACATGTGAAAATCTGTGAAGAATTTTTTTATTCACATGTAAATAAACTTTCTTCATTACTAAATCATAATTTTTTTTATTCACATGTGAAAATATGTGAAAATACTTGATCATAATTTGCACATGTGAAGAAAAACTACACATTTCATCCAACACCTACTAGGCATTAAAAAATTTGCACATGTGAAGAAAAATTACACATTTCATTAAATACCTAATGGGCATTAAAAAATTTGCACATGTGAAGAAAAACTACACATTTCATTAATAGGCATTAAAAATTTTGCACATGTGAAGAAAAACTACACATTTCATCAAATACCTAATGGGCATTAAAAATTTTGCACATGTGAAGAAAAACTACACATTTCATTAATAGGCATTAAAAATTTTGCAAATGTGAAGAAAAAATACACATTTCATCAAACACCTACTAGGCATTAAAAAATTTGCACATGTGAAGAAAAACTAGATATTTAATTAAATATCTAATGGACATTAAAAAATTTGCACATGTGAAGAAAAACTACACATTTCATTAATAGGCATTAAAAATTTTACACATGTGAAGAAAAACTACACATTTCATCAAACACCTACTAGGCATTAAAAAATTTGCACATGTTAAGAAAAACTACATATTTCATCAAATACCTAATGGACATTAAAAATTTTGCACATGTAAAGAAAAACTACACATGTCTTTAATAGGCATTAAAAATTTTGCACATGTGAAGAAAAACTACACATTTCATCAAACACCTACTAGGCATTAAAAAATTTGCACATGTGAAAAAAAAAAAAAAAAAAAAAAAAAAACTACACATTTCATTAAATACCTAATGAACATTAAAAAAATTTGCACATGTGAAGAAAAACTACACATTTCATTAATAGGCATTAAAAATTTTGCACATGTGAAGAAAAAATACACATTTCATCAAACATCTACTAGGCATTAAAAAATTTGCACATGTGAAAGAAAAACTACATATTTCATCAAATACCTAATGGGCATTAAAAAATTTGCACATGTGAAGAAAAACTACACATTTCATCAAACACCTACTAGGCATTAAAAAATTTGCACATGTGAAGAAAAACTACACATTTCATCAAATACCTAATGGACATTAAAAAATTTGCACATGTGAAGAAAAACTACACATTTCATCAAATACCTAATGGACATTAAAAAATTTGCACATGTGAAGAAAAACTACACATTTCATCAAATACCTAATCGACATTAAAAAATTTGCACACGTGAAGAAAAAGTATTTCATTAATAGGCATTAAAAATTTTGCACATGTGAAGAAAAATTACACTTTTCATCAAACACCTACTAGGAATTAAAAAATTTGCACCTGTGAAGAAAAACTACATATTTCATAACACCTACTAGGCAATAAAAAATTTGCACGTGTGAAGAAATACTACACATTTCATTAATAGGCATTAAAAATTTTGCACATGTGATGAAAAACTACACATTTCATCAAACACCTACTAGTTATTAAAAATTTTGCACCTGTGAAGAAAAACTACACATTTCATCAAATACCTAATCGGCATTAAAAAATTTGCACACGTGACGAAAAACTACACATTTCATTAATAGGCATTAAAATTTTTGCACATGTGAAGAAAAACTACACATTTCATCAAACACCTGCTAGGCATTAAAAAATTTGCACCTGTGAAGAAAAACTACACATTTCATCAAATACCTAATCGGCATTAAAAAATTTGCACATGTGAAGAAAACTTACAAAACATCAAATACCTAATCGGCATTATTTTACGAAGTCAGTGACATAATATGAACAAACTAATCTCAACATGTACCATGATACGGTCGTTAAAAAAATATACTATGAGTGGGAAATAGTGACACATTTACTTATATATGGGTTGATTCGGTTTCTATATTACGTACTAGTAGGTCAAACGGGTAAGATCTATAACCTGCTACAAAATGGGTACAATGGGTTAAAATGGGTACAATGGGTTAAAAGTCTCTGAAAGTGTAATACAACCTCCTAAACTGCTTTACTACAACCAGCCCAACCCCAGCCGGACCGGGCGATAAATAACAACATATATTCTTGAGTCGCTATAAATAAATACTAAATCATCAGCAATAACTGATACCTCGGACTGGAACATAGATAGCACGATGAGGAAGCTCATCAGCTGGGCACTGGAAGCATAGAGACCTGTCAAAATTTTTGTAGGTACCAAGAGGGCATTCCTGCCAAAATTCATTAAAACTTCCTCAATTAAATTTACTGATTGGTTAAACAGAGGCTACTAGAACCGAAGACATACTATTAATGTTCAAAAGCAAATAGAAATGAGCCTCTCATTTTAGAAATTAGAACGGGAATATAAACATTAGCGAACAATCATAAACCTATCGTTATATCTGAACAGCTCATAACCTGTGTTAAACACGGGCAATTTAAGTAACCAAAGTAAATAATCGAAGTTGAAAGAATATATACATGAAATAGAATTTGCCAATTTTTTAGTAGAGCAAATTAGGTGAAAACGAACAAATCAAAAATAAAAAAATATAAAAAGAAATCCAATATAGCTACCAATGCTGCATCCTTCTCCAAACTTGTTAAAAACATATAAGTGGATTAGTGGAACGTTCTACCCAAAGTACTCGACACCAGCTCACAAACAGCCTTTATGTAATCAAGAACCTTGCAGAATAGAAATAAAAATAGTCAAGTTTCAAATAATCAATACACGCAAGGCATGGATTAAAATAGATGCAAGAGGAAGCATATAAAACGGACACAAACCAACATTGAAGAATGGGGTTGTGTCTCCACTTTACTAAATTGCAGAAAAAATAAGAGAAGAAAAGCTTTAAGTTGCTCTAGAAAAGTACTTGGCCAACAGTTGCAAAAAATCCTTCTCCGTGAAGTTGCAATTATAAGTACCAATTATCTTTATCATCACAAGTTATAAAACCTTGTGAAGGCTTCCACTTTTATCTTTCATCACAAGTTACAGTGACCCAACCCGTACTAAATCTCTAAAAACAAATCTTTAAAATAAAAGAGGTACTTAGATCGCCTATGAGTTCAACTGATGTTATGCTAACAGGTGGTTGGTGCAAAACTTGGGCAACAATATAAGTCACAAACTCAGTTTGAAAAAGAAGTGTTCCCAAAATTTATGTAGAAAATCCAGTGAAAAGAAGATATAATATAATAAATGTACCTAGGAGATTGATCACAACATTTGCCTTGGCTATAACTGCCTTAATTGAGTTTTCATCTCTTGGATTGTATTTCATTGAAACAATCTGTGTAGGTTCAAAAAAAGAATGTCTCGTGTAAGCACGCCATGGAAAATTCTAGCACCAAACATAGACAAATTCTAAGAATAATATGTTTTAAGTTACCTGCCCAAATCACCCATCAGTTTAAAATGACGGGGTGAATCCTCAGAACCTCTAAAAGGTACCAACACTTGTGAACCCATTTTAACTGCAGATAAAACAATCAATATCAGAATGCATAAGAAAACATAATCTCATCATAGTAGCTTCAGCTTACAACTTTCTCCTTCACTTGATAAGAACTTACAGTTTAAATTATTAGCAACATAGTTCTATAAAAAAAATAATAAAAAAAATAAATAAAGAAAAAAAAAAAAAACTTTATTGCTAGAGCATGCTCTGCAAAACTACTTATACTGTATAGAAGTTTAAAAGATGTATAAATCAATAAAAATGTTCCTAAAACTTCCTGAAAAGGTAAATTGAAGTTCAGGGTCGCACTAACCAAGTTCTTGCACCAGGTAACGGCCGAGGAAACCAGTAGCTCCAAATACTGTAGCTACAATGCCACTGCAAATCGAGAAAATACCAAATTAGTTAACTACATTAACATGATCACTGAAATGGAGAACACTATAGTCATTGACTGGCTTCACCTTCTATAATCCCTCAGGGTAAGTAACTAACAAACCTACCAAATGAAATGAAGCCAATGTTTTAGATAGACCTAGACTACAATAAATGTTTAGAGATAAAATATGCATTCAACATTAGACATCGTAGATATGTTAGTCCTCATGAGTCACGACTTAATATAAGTCGTTCAAATTACGGTGTATCTCTATGTATCACTTTAACAACAGAAGCTTTTCCAATTTCTTTGCCAATTTTAGAGTTTATGTGTCTGTTCACAATTTTATGAATTATGTCAAAACGCGGAGTTCCATATGTTAAACAGTTAGATTTAAACACTCACGTTGACCCTGCGATTTTGACTGGTTCAGTTTCTTGACTGCAACAGTCTTTCCATTCGGAAACTGCGCTTTGTAGACTGTACCAAACACACCGTCACCAACAATTTTGGTTTTACAAAAGTTATTTGTGGCTTCAAGAATGTCGGAAATAGTTAACTTTACAAGAGGTTGTTCAAACATTGCTACATTGATACTTAACGACTCTTTTGACCTGCTGCTACACAAAAGATAAAGATTATGATAAACTGAACTACTGTTATTTGCGCCAGGGTCTTCACAATCGGATCTTTTCTTGATTCTGTGAACACGTTTTATTGACACAATTGTTATCAAAGCAGTGATCAATAACGTCCCAATGGCAATAAAAGCTAACGACCAGATGCTAAAAAACTTTGACCCTCTTCGAAAGCTTGTACTGGGACATTCCAAACCAAGAACTCCACCACATAATGCTTCGTTATCAGATAATGTGATTTTCGATGTATTCCCACATATTTCATTTTTCGGAACAGGGCCTTCTAATCTGTTTCCAGCCAGATTCATGCAATTCAAACTTGAAACACTGCAAAGACTATCAGGAATTCGACCTGGCAACTTATTGTTCGAAAAATCTATGAACTCAAGCTCCATAAGATTCCTGATCCCCCATGGAATTTCACCAGTGAACGCATTCCCGTGAAGATCCAGCGTGGTCAAATACGACATATTGCCCAAAGCACAAGGCAACTTTTCAGAGAACAGATTGTTACTCAAATTCATTGTCTCGATCCGCCACTCCATGGAACTAACATAGAAATCATCTAAACAACCCGATATTTTGTTTTGTTGTAGAAAAAGCCCAACAAGATTCACCATGCTCGAAAGTGTTGAAGGAAGCTCACCTTCAAGGAGAGTCAACCCCGTTAACTTCCCAAATGTGGAAGGATTGAGCCCGAGAGTTGGTTACCAGTCAAATTAAGCTTAACCAGACTATGAAGTTGGCCTAATTCAACCGGTATGCGCCCAGTGAGGTTACTGTTCTCCAAATACAGCCCATGCAGCTTCAAAGACTGACAAAACTCAGTTGGTATACCACCATCCAACACATTTCCTGATAAATCTAATGTCGTTTGGTTGGTTAACTTTGCTAACGACTTAGGTAACTCCCCTGATAGCATGTTACCATTAAGTAAAAGATCCACCACAACCAAATAGTCTCCGGACTCGTCAGGTATCTCACCAGTCAACCGGTTATTGGACAGATCATACAACCCATGATGCTAAACAAAACTCGAGTCAGGTATACTAACCTCCCTAAAATAACTTGAATTCTTCGAATAAGGAATAAAGCCCGAAAGATCATTATTCAAAAGTATCAAGCATTGCAACTCAGACAAACCCGTTACCTCAACCGGAATTGACCCGTTTAATCTATTGCCACCAAGGTCCAATGTTATTCATGCATAAAACTACTTTTGTAATAATACTTAACATTATGGGTTTAGATAAAAAAAACTGTGGACTGCAGAAGTAAGATCCAAAGCTAAAAACTGTGGACTGCAGTTTAGATAAAAAAAACTGTGAAGGCTATATTTACAGCACAATTAGATACACCATCAAAATAATACTAAAAACACAATGTATCAACTCACCATTCGCCAATTCTTAGCAAGAAAGCAGCTTTAGTTTTCTCAATCGCCATATCATCCATTGGCTAGTGCCCTGAACCTTCCGGCTACATTATATAGAAGAATCAACTCATTAAGTCTATAAAATGCTGCAAATATGAAAATTACCAGACCTTAAGAAAGTGCATATCTAACATGCCTGAATCATAACTTCCAACGACTATATACAAGTTGAATTTATTTTATTTCCATCTTTTGTACCATTAGCCAACGGATGAGGTCTTGGAGGAAAAACAGACGTGTGTTGGAAAGCTACAGATATCCATAAGAACATTTAATAAGAAATATATGTGACCTGTATTTGTATTATTTTATCACTCTTTTGCCCGAAAATGATTTATTTACTGGATAGTATCTCATGGACAGTTTAGATGAGAGTAAACCTGAGTCCAGAGGCTGCACACTAGAGATGCCCAAAGGAACGTCCCTGAGATTACATAAACCCTTTGACAGAGTATTAAAACTTTCAAGCAAACTTCCATCAGAAGCCACATCTGTATCACATGACAAAATTTTATGGTTTTTAATCCTAAATCTTAGAAAAATTGCATAAATGTGAACGACCATTAGCAACTATATAAATAGTGATATTGCAGTGGTAGCATATGAAACAAAAATGCATAAGACCAAGTACTCGTGGAAACCAACAGCAAGATCAAAGATATGGCTAGAAGCATATAGGAAAAAGGCATACATTAGCAAGAAAGCATAGGAAGCATGGAGAAACATACGAGCATAAGCACAAAGCTATGGGTCCTACAGGTGCAACTAAGTTTGAAAAGGCATAAAGCTATGAGGCTCTCTACCTAAGGCAAAGGCAAAGGCGAAGGCGAAGGCGAAGGCGAATATGAACACAAGGGGCTACTACAACACACCTAAAAGGCAAAAGGAAATTAGCTATACATCTCTATACCTACCATCTAACCTCCTAATCTAATTCTAGACCTCCACCGTTCCTATCAGAGGTATTTATAATCAGAAGCAAAAACAGTTGGTGGTCCATCCTGTCAGTAAAGTTATTGGCAATCATTTCAAAGATTGCCACTAGATCCTGATTGTCACTATTTTCACAATACAATATCTACTTGCGGTAGCGAATATACCAAGCAAAATCTCAAGCTTAGAATCTAGCTTATTCGGTTCCTCACATATCCTACCTATCAAAATTAACAACTAACACATTCTCGCAAGCTGGAGAGGCAAACTACTATGTCACAGCAGAAATTACAAGTGAGCTAAACTAATTTCTTCACATGTGAAGGTATTTGATACCTGATTTCTTCACATGTGAAGGTTTTGATACCTAATTTCTTCACATTTGAAGGTTTCGATACCTAATTTCTTCACATGTGAAGGTATTTGATACCTGATTTCTTCACATGTGAAGGTTTTGATACCTAATTTCTTCACATGTGAAGATTTCGATACCCAATTTCTTCACATGTGAAGGTATTCGATACCTAATTTCTTCACATGTGAAGGTATTCGATACCTAATTTCTTCACATGTGAAGGTATCGAATATAATTATGAATTATACAATAAAATTAATTAATTAAATAATAATCAAATATAATTATGAATTATACAATAAAATTTAATAAAAAATAACAGAAGTAATAAGTTACTAAACTTTTTGTGTAACTTGAACGGAAAAGTTTATCTTTTTCATTAAACTCAGCTTCTGTTGACCTAATTTCTTTTATATCTCCTTCTTCATCAGTCATATTTGTTGAATTTTATGTTTTCATGATTGATTAATATTCCGGTGATGACTCCGGTAGCGATTCCGGTAGAAGATGGTGTTTGACGGTGTTAGAAGGTGAAGAACGGTGAAGACGGTTGTAGAAGGTGAAGCAGTGAAGCGATAATTGTGGAGGAGTAGTGGTGGTTTGATTTGGCGGTGAAGGTGGTTTGAACGGCGGTGGTTGTGAGAGAGAATAGTTGTTTTCACGTTCAAATGTAGAAGATGTGTGTTTTTTTTCTTTATGTATCAGATGTGGATTGTTAATTACAAAATTATCCTTGGTTAGTGCAAATGGTGGGCTAATCTTAGCCATTGGATCTAAAAAAAGAAGGGACTAAATGGAGGGCTAGGATCTTTTCTCGCGTTCTCACAAAAATTAGATTTCTCACATGGCCCCCTATATAGTGAAAAAAAAAAAATTAGAATTTTTTTTGAATTTTTTATTAGAAATTATTTTTTCAAATTATTTTTTTTGGAAAAAAAAATTTTCCTCAAAATTTCTTTTTGAAATTTTTTCGAATTTTTTAAGAAAAAATTTTATTTGAATTTTTTTTTTTCAAATTATTTTTTTTGGAAAAAAAAAAATCGTCAAATTTTTTAAGAAAAATTTTTATTAGAAATTTCTTTTTAAATTATTTTTTTTGGAAAAGAAATTTTTCGTCAAAATTTTTTTTGTTAGAAATTATTTTTTCAAATTATTTTTTTTGGAAAAAAAAATTCCAAATTTTTTTTTTCCAATTTTTTAACTGAAAGGACTAACGGTGCAAACATTGCAAACGACCGTTAGGTTAAAGGACTAATGTTGCAACTGACTTAACGACTAATCTAACTAAGTTAGAAAATTGGACCAAAAGTGAAGTCCACGTGGACTTTTGGACTGAAATGTCTCACTTTTTTAAAATTGAACTGAAAGTGCAATTTTGATACAACCACAAGGACCGGACCGAAAGTGTAGTTTACTCTATTATTTTATATAATTTGATTACCTAATCAAATTGGACTTATTGTTTAAGATTATAAGTGTATAAGGTTATCCGAATGCTAAAATGGACTTATTGTTTGTAAATGAGTTAATAAGACCACTAAAAAGGCAAAACAAACACCCCCTCGGGTTCGTGAAACATGTAAAATCGGAGAGCGACTTACTCTCTGATCTTTATCACAGACCAGAATACTCACTGATCATCAGTGAATGAATTAAGCTATTTTTAGTTTAAATACTTTGTAATAGACAATTGAGTCGAAATCTGGCCTAACATATACATTTATGAGAAAATAACATAAATACTATTTATTAATAATGTATTTTCATCTTATGACTTAAGTATATTTCATGAAATTTTTTATAAAATAATGATAGTTTGATAAAAGCCCTTTACTTAAAATATGTTTCATAAAGCCTTCTCTAAAACAGTTATGGTATTATAAAATCCGCCTAAGTTATACTTATATTATTATTATGCTATACATTTTCAAATATGTTACTAGAGCCGGCAATTTTGACACGAAACCTGTTAACACGACACGACACGACCTGTTCTTAACAGGTTTCGTGTTTGACCTTAATAGGTTTCGTGTCTTAACAGGTCAGACCTGTTAAAACCTGTTATGACCTGTTAATATTATAATATATATATTAAGAGTTTTATGAACGTTTGTATTGTTATCATTATGTATTTATGTATTAGTTAAGACTTAAGATTTGTGATGTACTGATGTATGTTTCATGTGGGTCTTTGAAATTGTATGAACTTTTGCATTATGTATCATTATGTATGTTAACAGGTTCTTAACAGGTGCATGTTAACAGGTCTTAACAGGTTCTTGTATCATTCGATTTGGTCATATGCATGTTAACAGGTTCTTAACAGGTCTTAACAGGTGCACCTGTTTATTTTCGTGTCGTGTTCGTGTTTGAGAAAAATGACACGATTAGTTAACAGGTCGTGTTCGTGTTTGGCCTTAACAGGTTCGTGTAACCTGTTATGCCAGCTCTATATGTTACCCTTATAAACACCATTTATGAGAGATTTTCAAACCCCCTTTGTCGTCCCGTTATTAGTTTTATGAACCGATGTTTACATTTCTTTTACATTTTTTATATATTAGCTTAGATACCTTATATAATTTCACCAATTGAATTGTCTTGGAACTCAAAATTGTTGACATAAATAATGTCTTAAAACATTGTTAGCATATTAACAATGTCTCTATGTTTTGATAATTACAAAGCATAAACTCATTAACCTAAAACTTATGACGTAAACAAGTTTTTAGTGCTTAATATTTGTCTTTGCTTCCATATCACTTAAGGTATGAATAAACAAAGGGTTTATTACATTTCATGATCAAAGGAAATTTTTCTAATCACTAGAATTTTTATAAAATTTATTAAACATCTTATATCTTTTACAAAATTACTTTTGGAATTAAAAGAATATGTTTAATTCATTTTAAATATATGATTTCAAATTTCCAACAAAAAATGGCAAATTCTATCCAGAAAAACATTCCCCACTAAAAGACAAGAAAAACCAACGTTCTGAAGGGGCGGCCCCCTTAATCATTAAGGGGACCGGCCACTAATTAAGGGGACCGGCCACGCTCCAGAACAGTGTTTTTCTCTCCTATAAATACTGGATCAGTTCACACATTTTCCTCACCTTTTGCACTTCTAAACTTTTTGATCTAGATCCAAATCTCTATTCTCTTATCCTTTGATCATAAGTGTATAATTCTTTGTTTCAAAGTGATCCAACCTTCATCCTCCCAAGTGCAAGAGAAGAATACTTCTATCCCTCAAGACAAGAAGTATTACAACTTGTTGTGATCTCCACATCCAAGTTGTTGGTGCATCATCAAAGATCATTTACATTATCCTTTGTGAAGATTGTTGTGAATATTTGATTGTAGATAGTTGTGTTAGATATAGATTGTGTGATTAGTTAGTAGCTTAGTGTGAAGAAGAAAAGCTAGGAACTAGATTGGTGTGAAGAAGATAGGTGTGGAGAAGTTAGTTGTGAAGTAGATAGATTTGAAGAAGTTGTGTAGAAGTTGTAACTTAGGTGTGACGAAGTTGTGGTGTGAAAAGTGGTGTGTAAATTGGTGTGTACGGTTTTCTCCGCCATAAGGGAGCTTGTTGATATAGTGAAGAAAACTCTCCAGTTAGGTGTTCGGGGAGTGGAGTAGGGCAAGGAAGGTGTCCTTGTAACCGAACCACTATAAATCTCTTGTCTCGCGGTTCGATCTTTCCATCTCTTACTTATTTCATTACTTATCATTGTAATATATTGTGTAGTGTTAATTGTTTATATTGTACAAGACTTGAGATCACATATTATCGAATCTATGTTTTTAAAAGCTAAGTAAACACTAAAACTATTTTTATAACAAATTAAAAAGACGTAAAACTATTCAACCCCCCTTCTAGTTTTCCACAATTGGTATCAAGAGCCACGTCTAGCAAGTTTTTTTTTTTTTTTTTTTTTTTTTTTTTTTTTTTTTTTTAATATATTGTATTTTAAATATTGTAACGATCTATGGAATCTGAAAAATATTTAGAAGGGCAATCTATGCAAAGACCACCACTATTTGAAAGTGATGGATTTTTATATTGGAAAAATAGATTCGAAACATATGTGAAATCAAAAGATCTTGATCTTTGGCATATTATTACCTTTGGTGATTTTCCTCCTATTCAATATAATGTTGAAACTAAAATGAATGAAATTGTATCTTTTGAAGAACAAAATGATGATTTGAAAAAGAAATTAGCAAAAAATAATGAGGCTAAAATGGTAATTTATAATGCGTTACCACGCAAAGAATATGAAAGAATTTTTATGTGTAAAACCGCCAAAGAAATTTGGGATTCTTTAATAATTACTCACCAAGGTAATAGCCAAGTCAAAGATAATAAAATAGATCTTCTTGTACAACAATATAAACAATTTACGATTCCGAAAGAGGAATCAATTGATAATGCTTTTGCTAAGTTTAACACTATCATCACAAGTTTAAAAGCACTTGATGAGACATTTTCTAGTAAAAATTGTGTTAGGAAATTTCTTAGGGCATTGCATCCAAAATGGCGAGCTAAGGTCACGGCAATTGAAGAATCAAAGAACTTGATGACGTTATCACTAGATGAACTAATTGGGAACTTGAAGGTTCATGAAGAAATCATAAGAAGAGATTCAGAAATGGTCAAAGTCAAGAAAGAACAAACCAAATCTATTGCTCTAAAAGCCAAAAAGGAACCTAGTGATGATGATGATTCAAGTGACGAAAGTGAAGACGAAGAATATGCAATAGCCGTAAGAGAATTCAAGAAGTTCTTCAAGAGACGAGGAAGATTCACTAGATCATCACGAGACGAAAGAAAAGCATTCCAAAGGAATAGAAGTGACAACTACGGGAAAAGAAAGTGCTTTAGATGTGGAAGTCCAAATCATCTTATTGGCGAATGTATAAAGCCACCGGGTTATGAAAATCAAGGTGCTTTTGTTAGTGGAACATGGAGTGATAGTGACAAAGAAGAAGTTGAAAAGCCAAGAGACGAAAAGTGTTTTATGGCAAAAGAAACCGACGAAATATGTTTAGGAATTGACTTGGAACCTGACGAATGGATCAAAGATAGCGGATGTTCGAGGCACATGACGGGGAACCGCAAGTTATTTTCTACATACAAGGCATACAATGGAGGTAACGTTATTTTCGGTAGTGACTTACGTGGAAAAATCATTGGCAAATGTACGATTTCTCAAGACTCACTTACCATTAAAAATGTAGAACATGTAGATAAATTAACATATAACTTGCTTAGTGTAGGACAAATATGTGATAATAAATGTAGAGTCACATTTACCGAAGAGGATAGCGAAATAGTTAAGAATGGAAAAATTATAGGTAGAGGAATTAGGAAAGGTGGCATATATGTTATGAAACTAGGAAACAAACCTGAGGATAGGATATGCCTAACGACCCTAGATGAAAACTCTACATTGTGGCATAGGAGATTAAGACATGCTAACATGCAACAAATGCAATCTTTGGCCTCTAAGGAATTAGTTAGAAATTTGCCTAATCTAAAATATGACAAGCATTTTTGTGATGCATGTAAAATTGGAAAACAAGTTCATGCTAGTCACAAAGCTAAGAATATAGTATCCACTACTAGGTGCCTAGAATTATTACATATGGATCTTTTTGGTCCATCCGCTGTGCGGAGCTATGGAGGAAACAAATATACCTTAGTAATAGTAGATGACTACTCACGATACACGTGGACTAAATTTTTAAGTGACAAAACCCAAGCTTTTGAAAAATTCGAAATATTTAGTAAAATGATTCAAAATAAATTAGGATGCTCAATAGTTGCCATTAGGACGGACCATGGTAGGGAATTTGATAACGAAGTACAATTCGGAAAATATTGTGAGTTAAATGGAATATCTCACAATTTCTCCGCTCCTCGTACTCCTCAATCAAATGGCGTAGTAGAAATAAAAAATAGGTCACTACAAGAAATGAGTAGAACTATGTTAAATGAACAATCCATCCCACAAAAATTTTGGTGTCACGCCGTAGATACATCAACTTATATTTTAAATATGGTATCAATTAGAAGAATTCTAGGAAAAACTCCTTATGAGTTATTAAGAGGTAGAAAACCAAACTTAAGTTACTTTAGGGTATTTGGAAGTAAATGCTATATTTTAAATACTAAGGACTATCTCACTAAGTTTGATCCAAAATCATATGAAGGAATATTTTTAGGATACTCATAAAATAGCAAAGCATATATAATACTTAACAAACACTCCATGAAAGTAGAGGAATCACTAAATGTAACATTTGATGAAACACCACCACTTCCTAAAACATTACCTTTAGAAGATGATGACTTAGTCGAAGATGAAGCTATTGAGGTTAGTAAAACAAAACCCATAGGAAATGATAATGAAGACATTCACTTAGAAAATAACGAAACTGTTAATATTAAAGAATCTAGATCACATCCATTAGATAATATAATAGGACATCTTAACCAAAGAACCCTTAGGTCACAAGCCCAAGATAAAAACAATTTCTTTTGTTTCCTCTCAGCAATAGAACCTAAGAATATTAGCGAGGCTTTAAAGGATGAAAGTTAGGTTATAGCTATGCAAGAAGAATTAAATCAATTTAAGGCAAATGATGTTTGGGAATTAGTCCCAAATCCAAAGGGTATGACCATCATAGGAACCAAATGGGTATATAGGAATAAGTTAGACGAGAATGGAATAGTTACTAGGAATAAAGCTAGGTTAGTTGCCCAAGGTTATAATCAACAAGAAGGAATTGATTATGACGAAACTTATGCCCCCGTAGCTAGACTAGAATCGATTAGGATATTACTTGCCTATGCTTGCGCCCTAGATTTTAAGTTATTCCAAATGGATGTGAAAAGTGCATTCCTTAACGGTTTTATCAATGAGGAGGTATATGTGGCACAACCTCTAGGATTCATTGACTTCGCAAAACCTGATTATGTTTATAAGTTAAAGAAAGATTTGTATGGACTCAAACAAGCTCCCAAAGCTTGGTATGATAGATTAAAAGCTTTTCTTATTAAACATGATTATTCCATGGGAATGGTAGATAACACTCTTTTCACTAAAAGGAAAGACCCAAATCTCATCATTGTCCAAATATATGTTGATGACATTATATTTGGATCGATTTGTCAAGACATGTGTGATGAATTTGCCAAAATCAAGCATGATGAGTTTGAGATGAGTATGATGGGTGAACTTAACTTCTTCCTAGGATTACAAATAAAACAATTAGAAGATGGAATATTTTTTAACCAATCTAAGTACATTAAGGAAATGCTTAAGAAGTTTGGCCTAGAAGACTCAAAACCCATGAAAACTCCCATGTCTACGGAGGTAAAGCTCACAAAGGACGATGAAGGTGAGTCCGTAGATAACACCAAGTATAGAGTAATGATAGGTAGTTTACTATACTTGACGGCAAGTAGACCCGACATCATGTTTAGTGTCTGCCTTTGTGCCCGTTTTCAAGAGGATCCCAAAACCTCTCACCTAGAATCGGTTAAGCGTATCTTCCGATACGTTAAAGGCACTATACACTTAGGATTATGGTATCCTAAGGAATCCGGCATAGAAACCATTGTCTATGCGGATTCGGATCATACGGGAGACTACGTAGATAGAAAGAGCACTAGCGGTATTTGCACGTTTATGGGATGTTGTCTAACGTCTTGGTTTTCGAAGAAGCAAACCGCTCTTGCTATTTCTACCACCGAAGCCGAATATGTAAGTGCCGGAAAGGCATGTCAACAAGCACTATGGATGAAACAAGCTCTCGTAGACTATGGCATTAGGTTAGAAAATGTCCCCATTATGTGTGATAATAAAGGTGCGATAGATTTAAGTAAAAATCCGGTGCAACACTCTAGGACTAAACGCATAGAAATGCGTCACCATTTTCTTAGGGATAATGTACAAAAAGGAAATATATCTATAGAAAAGGTTGCATCGGAGGACAACATTGCAGATATATTCACAAAACCCCTTAAGCGTGAATTATTCAACCACTTGCGTTTAGGATTAGGAATGATGGAACAAGTTGACTAAATTATATTGAATTAATTCAAATTTATACTTGCATGATTTTTTTTTTTTTTTTTTTTTTTTTTTTTTTTTTTTTTTCATTTCACCTTTTCTGAGTCTAGGAATCTATTTCGCACAAAACTAAAGATTGAGAAAATTCATTTTCTTTGCATAAACCTTTTTGTAAAACTCAATCAATTTTCTCTAAAAATTATTCTCACAACCTAGGAATCACATGAAGATCATTTTCCTTGCGTTGTTGACTAATTGTAAAAACATTGTCTTTCAAAATCATGCATAAACTCTCACATAAATTGTCAAGGTATATAATCTAATATATGTCTTTGACATTCATGATCGAGCAAAAAATGAATCAAGGAGATCATTTGGATTGTTTCTTAGGATCGTTATTTCGTTTTGCATCTAGGAGTCGAAACAATCACAACTCCACATTTGTTGCATATAGACACTCACTAGGACAAATTCCCTAATAATGGTGTCACCTTGATCCATCACTAGCTTTTCACTAACTAATTGCCTTTGCCTTTAATCTAAGATAGGTGCCTTAGGAAGCTTAAGTGTGCTTGCCTTTACTTACCTCCTATTGCTTATTATGTGTTGATTATTTGCTCCTTTGCCTATGTGTTTTTGCATGCATGATATATCTTGATTAGATTATATTCTATATTGCCTAAGAGAATTGAACTTGCTTGAATTCTAATCCAAACACATAACCTTTCTGCAAATTTTCTGCCAAAAACCCAATTCTGGTAACCTGGAAATCACCAGATGGGCGGCCCCCTTAATTTTGTAAGGCGGCCCCCTTAATCATTAAGGGGACCGCCCCCTAATTAAGGGGACCGGCCATCTGATGGTCGGGTTTACAGAATCTTTTATGCTTTTTAGCCCATTTCAACCTACATTTCCCAATTTTCACCAACACAATTTGTCCTAATCTCCCAAACAAACTTTATCCATCCATAAACACACAAATCTTACACTATAAATACCTCCAATCCTCAAGACTCTTTACTCATCCCTTCATGGCTTCTCCAAACAAACCCAAACCAAAAGCCTCAAGGCTTGCAAGAATGAAGGAAAAACCCGTTTGGCAAAGAAAAAGCTCTCGAAACAAATCCATCATAACAAATGAAGTTGGAAGTCATTCAACACCACCAACCACTTACTTCCCAAACTTTCCACCAAATTCATAAGGACATTCATTTGATCCTACTTACAAACCATACAACATTGGGCAAACATCTTCCTTCATGCCAAATCACTCACCTCATCCTCAAATCCCTTGTAATGATCCATACAAGGTTGATCAACCATCCCACTACAACTCCAACTACACAAACCCAATTCATCCATATCAACACAATGACTTTCTCCACATTACCATGGAAAAGCAAAAGTTCCATGATGAAATATCACAAATCCATGATCTTCGTGATCTCAATGCCATGCATCTTGCACAACGCAACAAAGGGCAACCTCCATCATCACCCTATAACAATTGTCTTCCTCACTCTCTCAACTTGGATCAAGTTACAAACCACACTCACTATTGCCCTTGTTGCATCTTTCTCCAAAAACAAATCCTTTACTTGAGTGAAGATATTTCTTGGATTGAATATCTCCTCACTCGACCTCATCCCATTCCACCCTTAACACGATACAATATCGTAAGGGCCACCTCTTCCGCTCCATACCTCACTCCATATCCCTCTCCATCTAACAACTAAGCTTTATGCTTATGTTATCCCTCAAGCAAATAAAACAATCAACCATGAGTTGCAAGCAAGTCCAAGTGCTCTTTCTAGGCAATATAAGACTATGTCTTTTCATTTGTTTTATTATGATTAATATGCCTTAAGCATATTAAATGTTGTAATGCTTTCTATGATGCTTGAATGAATCTATTTTTATAACTATTGCTTTGCATGTATATTTGCCTTGCTCTCTTCTAATATTTTGTGTAGCCAATATTTCCATAGCTCATCTCCTTGGTGCTCTTAAATGAGGGGGAGTATACATCAAGAGGGAGCTTTAACCTTTTTGATTTTACAAAAAGGGGGAGAAGAGAATGTTAAACTCTAAATTCTTGTCTAAAAATTATTTTTTAGACCTAATGATTTTAAGGTTTTGTAATCATCAAAAAGGGGGAGATTGTTGACATAAATAATGTCTTAAAACATTGTTAGCATATTAACAATGTCTCTATGTTTTGATAATTACAAAGCATAAACTCATTAACCTAAAACTTATGACGTAAACAAGTTTTTAGTGCTTAATATTTATCTTTGCTTCCATATCACTTAAGGTATGAATAAACAAAGGGTTTATTACATTTCATGATCAAAGGAAATTTTTCTAATCACTAGAATTTTTATAAAATTTATTAAACATCTTATATCTTTTACAAAATTACTTTTGGAATTAAAAGAATATGTTTAATTCATTATAAATATATGATTTCAAATTTTCAACAAAAAATGGCAAATTCTATCCAGAAAAATATTCCCCACTAAAAGACAAGAAAAACCAACGTTCTGAAGGGGCGGCCCCCTTAATTCCTTAGGCGGCCCCCTTAATCATTAAGGGGACCGGCCACTAATTAAGGGGACCGGCCACGCTCCAGAACAGTGTTTTTCTCTCCTATAAATACTGGATCAGTTCACACATTTTCCTCACCTTTTGCACTTCTAAACTTTCTGATCTAGATCCAAATCTCTATTCTCTTATCCTTTGATCATAAGTGTATAATTCTTTGTTTCAAAGTGATCCAACCTTCATCCTCCCAAGTGCAAGAGAAGAATACTTCTATCCCTCAAGACAAGAAGTATTACAAATTGTTGTGATCTCCACATCCAAGTTGTTGGTGCATCATCAAAGATCATTTACATTATCCTTTGTGAAGATTGTTGTGAATATTTGATTATAGATAGTTGTGTTAGATATAGATTGTGTGATTAGTTAGTAGCTTGGTGTGAAGAAGAAAAGCTAGGAACTAGATTGATGTGAAGAAGATAGGTGTGGAGAAGTTAGTTGTGAAGTAGATAGATTTGAAGAAGTTGTGTAGAAGTTGTAACTTAGGTGTGACGAAGTTGTGGTGTGAAAAGTGGTGTGTAAATTGGTGTGTACGGTTTTCTCCGCCATAAGGGAGCTTGTTGATATAGTGAAGAAAACTCTCGAGTTAGGTGCTCGGGGAGTGGAGTAGGGCAAGGAAGGTGTCCTTGTAGCCGAACCACTATAAATCTCTTGTCTCGCGGTTCGATCTTTCCATCTCTTACTTATTTCATTACTTATCATTGTAATATATTGTGTAGTGTTAATTGTTTATATTGTACAAGACTTGAGATCACATATTATCGAATCTAAGTTTTTAAAAGCTAAGTAAACACTAAAACTATTTTTATAACAAATTAAAAAGACGTAAAACTATTCAACCCCCCTTCTAGTTTTCCACAAAAATAATATCTAAAAACTTAAAGGTTAGAGCTTAACTCAAATTATAAAACATTAAACAAAATCATGGTTATTAGTACAACATAATAAGTATACCATGAAATTAAACACTACTAGCAGGGTACCCGCGCGTTGCAGCGGCGGGTACCCTGAAATTAAATTTTCCAGTTAATCATGTATTTTACTTTATTATGCTCTTTTTTAACAATAAATTTACGTATATCAGGAATTTCGTTTAGCCCATACCCGTTCGGGCTTGAGTCCGTTTGGCCCGCACCCGTTCGGGCCCAAGCCCATTTGGAATCAAAGTTAGCCCATAATTTATTCATAAAAAGCTTTTATGCATCACAGTGTTTTTATAAAGATAACTGATGAGGCGAAAAATGAACCACTTTTAGGGGGTCATTTAAGCCCGGAATTGAATTTATTTGATCAAATATTGCCCTAAATCATTCCTTTTGTGATTTTAGGTACTTTGAGAGTGAAATCTAGAAAAGGAAGCAATTCGGACGTTTTTGGAGCATAAAAGTGAAGAAAACGCCAAAGTCTTAATTTTCCTTGCTGGGAACAGTAGGTGACGGCGTCAAGAAGGAATTTCTGACGGCGTCAAGAGTAATTTCCATAACGACCCAGTACAGATTTGACGGCGTCACGAAGTAGGGCGTCAAGAGTAAAATTCATGATGGCCTGGAAAATGCTAACACATGACGGCGTCAAAAGTAGATCAGGGCAGTCCGAGAAGTATTTTGGCGGCGAGATGACGGCACCACAAGATTTGTCTTGACGCCGTCAGACCCTATTTCCTATATATAGTTTTCTAATTTTTACATTAAAAGAAAAAAAGTTTTGGAGAAACCCTAAGTACGAACTTGGTGCGAATTTTACAGGTTTTTCAAGGTTCTAAGCCCTTGATACCTTTCATCTGTAATTGAGATAAGTATTCTTTTAATTCAATCAATATGTCTATGTGTTGGTTGTCTATATCTTGTTCTTGTCTTAATTCCATCATGCTAGGCTAGATCTATCTTGTGTTTGCTTGGATCTAATGAAACATAGATGTTAATTATGTGTTGATTACTTGTTTATAATTGTATTGGATGAATGAATTCGATGTTATGCTTAAGAAAACTGGTAGATCTCCAAATGGTAACATGCTTGAACGTCTTAGGAAACATGAACTGATGTGCACTAGGTTTTTATTGGTTGTATTTAATGCATGAGCCACTGTTTATAATCCCTATGGTTGTGCTGGGCATGGCATAGGAAGAGATAAGAGCTCATAGGATTGGGGAGTTAAGTGCGCCACCCCATGAATGGTATTAAGGAATACAATCCGTCATCCACGCAACTATAACAAGTAATTAACGTGTAAAGGATGTCTAGGGAGTAGTGAAATCTAAGTAAACACATTTTCTCCACTTATTGCTCACAACCTTAGTTAATTTAGTTTATTTTCATTTCTAGTATCTTATTTTGATTGCATCTTTAGTATTGGGTTAGTTGACTAGCAACTAATTCCGCCCAAATCCTTCAAACCCGAGATTTTTACTTGCTTTCTAAAAAAATATAAAAACACAAAAATAATCATCCCTCATCTTTAGAACTAGTATTTAGGTTTTCTAATCCTAGCGACACTATTCCTAGCTGAACGATCAATCCCCCGGTACTTGTCACTATACTATACTACAACGATCAGGTACACTGCCTGGTAGTGGTTGTAAGCTTCTCAAGATCCCTTGAGAGGTAAAGCCTGGTGCGATTCTCACGTATCAATAACTTTTTAGAAGATAAAAGTTATTGAAGTATTGAGATGGCAAAAATAATCAGAAGAAGACCTAAGAGCATTGGGCACAATAACCTGGTGTTAAAACTTAACACACTGCCACGTCAGCGCCACATCAGCTTTAACATTTTCACTTTAACTCACAAAAAAACACCCCTTATCATAACTCACCTTAACTCAACTTTAACTCAAATATTTTCAAATTCAACCCTAAACTAAAACTAATATTTCATTTAATAACTAACATAACATTTAAAAAACACATTACATTAATCATTAAACTTTAAACACACATTAAACATTAATTACATTAAACTTAAAACACCAATTACATTAAACATTAAACTTAAAACATGAACTACATTAAACATTAAAGCTAAAACATGAAATACAAAGTACGATTAATCAAAGGAATCATTTGAGATGTAGCCCTCCTCAATCGAAGTCTCTGAGTCTTGAGGGTTAAGCCCCATTTCCCAGCGTTATTCTGCTTCTCTTCTTTCACGCTCCCTATGAGCAGCTGCCTCTTGTGCTTCGGCTTGTTCAAACTCTAGGAATACTTCCATATCTTGCTCTAGTTGTCAGAGATATTCCTCTGAAAAGTTAAACGGATTGTTTTGGAGGTCCACCGGTGGAGTGTTTGCCGGTGGAGTGTTTGCTGGTGGTGGAAAGAGAATTTCCGGTGGAGTGTATTGTGGTTGATTCTCATTTGGGAATACAGGAAACAGATATGCAGGTGGAGTGTTTTGTGATTTGTTTTCATTTGGGAATATCAGAAAGAGATATTCCATTGAGGTGTGATAAACAGATTCATCATCCGGTGGACTAAGGAATTGTTGAGAGAAATTTTTGTGTGACATTGTTGATAATTCGTGTGTGAGTCTTTGAATGTGAGTTGTGTTTTTGAGTCTGTGAATGGGTAGATAAATAGGAAAATTTTTAAAACTTGATTTTGAATCTGAATTTAAATTTTGAAATCCCGCCTATATTTTGAATTTGTGTTTTCGTATTGTGTTGTATTGGATTCTAAATTTTAGATTAGAATTTGAATTTGAAACAAAATGGGGTGTTTTGGATTTTTTGGTTTTTGAGTTGACATAATATAAAAGATTATAAGAGGACAAAGTGTTTTATTTTATTTTTATTTATTTTTTATTTTTTTTAAGCAGCTTAACGTTGCGTCAAATACTTAACGTGGCACGTTAACGTCCAGTTAACGTACACCCACGCTGTGGTTAACGCACCTTAACGCCGAGACGTAAAGCAATAACAAGGGGGTTGTGGTCATTGTACCGAATGCTCTAACAATATCTTGCTGCATTGCTCATGTTATAAGTACGAAGCAAGCACTCTATCGTGCCTCATACTTCCAATTACATTTCTAGTTATTATTCCATTTCCAAAAAAAAATAAAAAATAAATAAATAAATTATCAATTATTCTTTTGTTTGACTTTGTATCAACAAATTTCAGCAATTCACATTTCACACTATAACCTGAACTTTACAATATGAAAACAAAAAGTAATTATTTATTTATTATTATTATTATTTTTATTATTATTATTATTATTATTATTATTTTATGATTCTATAGGTAGTAATAGCTCCATGGACTTTTACTAAATTATATTTTTATAAGTTAAAGTATTGCTCACGACACATGAGACTGATTTGTTATGTATATATTGTGACATTCTTTTTTTATTATTGTTTTTTTAAGCCAACAATGTATAAATAGGCGAAACCGAATTATAAAATAAAAGCATCCCACCACCTTAACAAACAAAGGCATCCATCACCTAGACAAAACAATTAAAGGGGTGTGATGCCTTATATATATATATATATATATATATATATATATATATATATATATATATATATATATATATATATATATATATATATATATATATATATATATATATATATATATTGTAATAATAATAATATAGTTATTTTATATAGAAATATTTTTTATTTAATCATTTGTAAATATATTACTAAAAAATAATAAAACAAAGTTACAGATTATAAAGAAAATAGCACAATAAAAGCTCTCTAAAAACAAAAGCCCTGGCTTTCGGGCTTTTGAGGGCTTTTTCGAGATTTAGGCTTAGCCTGGGCCGGACCAGGCCCGGGCCAGACCGGGCTTAGGTGAAAAATATAAGGACTATTAAGGTCTGATGGGCCAGACCAAGCTTCAGGCCGAGCTTTTTAATGCTTTTATCGGGGCAGGCCTAAGCACGAGCTCGAGCTTTAGCCCCACTGTGCATCTCTAGTTCTCACTCATATGGGGCTCTAAAAACGATTTTTATGAGACTTTTGAAAGCTATTTTGTTTCTATCTTATTATCTTACTATTTTATACATTATAATGCACATATGGTTGGTCTTAAGTGATTTAGGGGTGATTGATTATTAAGAACGATGAGGATAAACTTTGTTAGATGAAATATATATATATATATATATATATATATATATATATATATATATATATATATATATATATATATATATATATATATATATATATATATACATACAACATATATATATATATACATACAACATATATATATATATATATATATATATATATATATATATATATATATATATATATATATATATATATATATATATATATATATATATATATATATATATATATATATATAAAGTATAATCCCAAACCCTAAACTCCAGTTATAATAAGTATAATGAACTTCAGTGTATTATTTTATATATCTTTGATCTAAAAAACAAGGGTAAAATGCAAAAATGGTCCCTAAACTATCACGAAATCGCAAATATGGGACCGAGACAAAAAGTCACGCAAAAAAGCCACTAACGTTACACAAATTTGCAAAAAAACCACCGAGAGGCATTTTCCGTTAGTTTTTCCGTTAAGTGCCATGTCACTGAGGGTAGTATTGTCATTTCACGGTTTCCCGGGTACTAAGTGTCCGTGTAGTTACACTGTAGATTGAAGGACTAAATTTGCAATCGAAAGTTTGCCTTTTTACACACTTTTCACTATCTAATAATTAAATATGACCGTTGCATCACATTATTTCACAGTTTCCAATATCTGGCAAAAATATGGTCTTGATTTGTGACTGTGGGAAACAAGCAACAATCAAAACAAACTGGACAAACAGGAACCCAGGACGACAATTCTACTGTTGTCCTTCATGTGGGTTTATTGGATGGACGGATCCTCCAATGTGTTGCCGAGCAGTCACTGTGATTCCTGGTCTGTTGCGGGCGAAGAATAAACTTGAAGAAGAGTTGGAGGAGCAGATGTGGTTGATGAGGAAGAAGGATCAGCAGTTGAAGAAGCTCAAAAAGTTTCTTATTTTTAGTTGGGTCTTTTTTTTCATTGTCTTTAAGTTGCTTTAGGTTGGTATGCAGGTGTATTGACATCTTTCTGGGTTGTATCATCACAGGGTTTAAGGTCATCACTGGTTTGTATTGACCTTCATGTTAATAAAAAGTGTTTGATTTTTGCACTAAAATGGTATCATGGTTGTTTTGGTTGTTGTTATTATAAGAAGACAAATGTAGTCAATAATGTTCATTTTACTTGCAGAATCAATATGCAGTAAACTTGGTTTTTGGTTCCTTATCAACTTTGACTCAAAACAAGTTTGGGTCATTCGGTATACTTAAATAGTGGGCATGTTAGGTCATTCAATATACGTAAGTATATGATGATGGCAAACCACAAATTGTGCATAACATTATGCAGCAAATAATGATGGTAAACCAAAATGAAAACAAATACCATTTCTAATTAATCAAGTCTAAAAAACAAATCATGTACAAATTATTGTTTAGAAGACAGAAACTCAGTTACACAATCCATACACTCATTGTGTTAAAACACAGGAACAAATAACCAACCCAAGGTTATTGCACCATCACAATTGTGTTGACTCACTTGGCGATTTTGGCTTTTCTCTTGATCATATTCTTCCTTTGACCTCCACCATTCCCAGTAGATTGTGATACATGACTTGCTTGTGTTCCAACTTGATGACTTGACCCTCCTGCTACCTCACTTGCTTGTGTTCCAATTAGCTGGCTTGGCCCTACTCCCACCTCTGTTGCAGAAGATCCCACTGGCTGAGTAGATCTTTCTAGTACCTCATCTGGCACTCCTTCCCTTCTTGTTCTCCCTTGGTTGACTCTTCGTCCCGTACAAGCTCTCTTATTGTGACCTTGCCCACCACATGCACCACATTTGACAGTCTTGCCCCTCTTTGACAGCTTCCTATTTTTCACCATCGATTTTTTCATAACCTGTTCAGCAATCTCATCCTTTGACACTCTCCTCTTCTTCCGTGGTCTTCCAATTGGAACATGGTGGTGAGGTGGCTTTAGGTTGCTAGGAATAGGGCATTTGGGCCAAAAGGGTGGACCAGCAATTCCTTCAATCTTGTGTTGATACATCTCCTTCCACGTGGTTAACCAATAACGTAGGGACACATAATCCTCTGGGATCGCAACCTGGTTGTCAATTGACTCCTTGTTGTGTTTAGCGGTTTAGCCATGTCGTTGATAGCCGCAACAACATGCTTACATGGAATACCAGTGAGTTCCCATCTCCTACATGTGCCCTTTTCAACATATTCACAACACATTTGTCACCCCAAGCTCCCTTACACTGGTATGTATCCCCCCACCCCCATAAAACATTATACTCATTTGCTTCCTCCTTGATGTTTTCTAAAATTTTAGTTGTTGTTGGGGTTAAGGGACCTTCACATCTGTCTATTACATGCTGCACACTAACACTTCTCTTCACAAGATACTCCCTGATGTACTCCAAACAACCAATAATTGGTTGATCTCTGCCGGCCACTAACTTGCTATTGAACGATTCACATAAGTTGTTAAGAAGGATGTCACACTTAGCTCTCCCTGTAAACTATATATCAATATGAACATCATTTTCAATCTTATTAATATTACAGATGAAAGTCGTAATATGTGTATATTGTACCTGAAAAATGTGACCTTGACCATGATGATGCTGGTATCTTTCTTAACCAGTCATAAGCTTTAGAGTCCGTTGATTTTAGCTCTTCCATTCCTCTATTAAACTCAGCGACTGTTGATGCTCTAGCACACCTCCAAACAAGTTCATTGATATTCTCTCCCTTGAATAACTGTTTCATGTTGTCATATATGTGTCGCACACAGAATCAGTGTTCAGCAGTAGGAAACATTTCTGTAATGGTTGGTAATATCCCCTGTCGATTTGTACAAAACATAATATATGAATGAGGATTGAATTGGGTTGGAAATCAATTAATTGAATCTACACAATGTTTATACCTTTTGTCTGTCTGAGATAAAGGTGAAGTTTAAATTTGGTTGCAAATCAAGATCAGCTCCAAGATTGCTAAGGAACCATAACCATGAACTCTTGGACTCAGCTTCAACCACTGCATACGCAACTGGATAGAAGCCATTATTGCTATCGACACCAACAACCGTTAAGACTTGACCACTATATGTACCTTTGATAAAAGCCCCATCCAAACCTAGTATGTCCCTTCTTCCTGCTTTGTAACCTTTTTTCAAGGCACCAAAACAAACATAGATCCATCTGAAAACCCTTGAAGAGTCACCTGCATCAGGGTTTGCTTCAACTTGAATCTTCACAATTGTATCCTTGTTTTATTTTTCAATTCCAAAGCGTAATCCCTAAGATTGACATACTGTTCTTCATGGTCACCCTCAATTCGTTTCTGAGCAAAGTCCCTTGCTCTGGATATCTTTGTCGTAGGGACATCAATCTGCAACTTTTGATTTATTTCCATTACTATTGCAGCTGTTGTGGTTGTGCGGTCCCTAACAAGAATTTTAGCAACCTCGGATGAAAGGAATCGTGCAGTCAACAATTTAATTTTTCTTGTTTGGAGGCATTTATGTTCATCTTTTAATACTTTCACACTCCAACTACGTTCATCACCCACTTTTGACACATGTACGGACCATGGGCACATGGGTTTGGGTTTTTTTTTTTTCTTTTTTTTTTTTTTTTTTTTTTTTTTTTTTTTGTAGTATTTGGAACTGGAAAAATTGCCCTTTGACTGTGAAGAAGAAGCCGATGGTTGACTACTTCCAGTATCATTTCTGCCATAACCCACAATAGTCCCTTTACAAATCGCTCGAATCCTTTCTTGGTCACACTTTTCCACCATGATATCTCTTCGAGACTCCAACGCATAAGTTCTGAGCTTTTGTTTGATATCCTTGGGTATCGCAAATGTTTCTGGTACAAAAAACTCTCCCTTATTAACATTCGACCTACCCTCATACTCCCTCCTAATTTCTTTCAACCTTATCTTGCGTAGGTTGACAAGTCTGCCACCATTGCCTTCTTCATCACTCTGAAACTCATCAAAGTTATATCCATCATCATGATACGTATAATCTGCCATACACTCATAAGCTAATTTTGATAGATTCTCAAAGTGGGGATCAATATAAAACTTAAACCTACTCATGTCCACTGTTGGCTCACTGGGGGATACCACATCATCCTCTTCATCTTTAAAATGAGTCACATCCACAACATGTTCTTCCTCATTTACCTGTTGTGTTGAGGTGCCCACATCATCCCTTTCAACATCATCCCTTTCCACTACCTCTTCAAAATCAACAAAGTTTTTGTTGAGCTCTAAAACCACAGGCTCACTCTGAAGTTCTGCAACCATGTCTATAATCAAGTCGTCTTCCACACCAACATTATCTTCAGGATGGGCAAACTGGAACAAGTCTTTGTCTGTAATTTTGGATTGTTGCTCATCTTGTTCTAGACCATCAACACGACTTACAGGTGGTTGCGCAGCAAGAGTGTCTGTATCACCAACAACTCGACTTACAGGTGGTTGCGCAGCAGGAGTGTCTGTGTCAATTATTTGGGTTTGATCCTCAGCTTGTTCTCGACCAGCAATCATAGTCACAGGTGATTGAGCATTGGTACCATCAATTGAATGATCAGCTTGTTCTGGACCCATGGTACGATCATTTGAAGGCTCCACTGGTACTTCATCCGTTATTTTTTATTTTCGGGCTCTTTTGGCTCTTTTGTTTTTAGCCTCAACATAAACCTCTATCTCTCTATGTGTTGGAACCAAATCCAACATGTTCATTACATCTTCATCATTCTGCAAGGGTAACAACCCAACATCCAATGTCTCCCCTAACCCCACCTTTGACACCTATGTCAGCTACCAACGCTTCAAAGGCGTAAAAGTTAAACAGGTCATAATCAACACAATCATACCACACAATAACTGGATCAACATATACCCTTCCTGGTGGTGACGTAAATTTTCCACCATGGGTGAATTTTAGAGAAGTAGTTATGGTTTGATTATGTGTAAAAACAATAAACATCAACATACACACTAACAACATGAAAAATCATCTTAATGTATAATCTATGCTTCTATTCGTACGGTTCATTTCAATCGCATATAACTGTAGCTAAAAAAATCGATACAATTAACAATGCCCAAAACATACCGTATAGTTGATGAAGATTACGGATCGGGGAAGATCGTTTGCGGTTTTGCCCAAAAAAAAAAGACCATCTTCTTCAATTTTTACTGGTTCGAAAATCCTAATTGGAAACTTTAGGGCAAAAAATGCAATTGACTTTGGGTAGTTGAGCTAAGAAGCTTTTGAGTTGCTCGGTGGGTCTAATATTGGTTTAGGCGGGAACCGTGAAATGACAATACTACCCTCAGTGACATGACACTTAACGGGAAAACTAACAGAAAATGCCTCTCGGTGGTTTTTTTGCAAATTTGCGTAACGTTAGTGACTTTTTTGCGTGACTTTTTGTCTCGGTGCCACATTTACGATTTCGTGATAGTTTAGAGACAATTTTTGCATTTTACCCAAAAAAAACAATAAACAACATTTATAGAAAGAAAGAAAAAATATAGTGCTATAGCAAAGTTGCAACATTTCGCTCCTTGTTGCTGACGACCACTACAGATAGCAACTCGCCATCACCTGATTTCCTTTGATTATTGTAAACTTTTGGGTTTCTTTCATTGAATCCTCCATTATGTTTCAATTAATAACTAATTAATTTTATCAAGAGTAAATTGCAAAAATCATCCCTAAAGTTTGACCAATTTGCATGTTTCGTCCTACAAATTTCGAAACTGCAAGGATCCTCCCTAAAGTTTCGCCCGTGCGCATGTGTCGTCCCTAAATTTTGGTCCGTGTGCATGTATCGTCCCTAAAGTTTGACCAATTTGGGACGATATATGCCCCAAAAGGACGATATTTGCCCCAAAAGTTTGCCACAAGGACGATTTTTGCAGTTTCAACAGTTCTGGGACGAAACATGCAAATTGGCCAAAGTTTAGGGACGATTTTTGCAATTCCCTCTTTTATCAATGTAATTAGACACTTTTTCAAGAGCCATATAATCCCTTGGTTTTCTTTCATTAAACCACCCATTAGCTACAAATGCACCGTAGAATTGAAAGCGTGACATGCAGGTCATTATATATACCCTTAACAAAACAAAGATTTAATTTAGAGATAATTCCCACATTCCTATGGCTGAAATTAAGGTTCTTCCCATCACATTACTCCTACTATTTTTCCTTGTCACTTCTGAAAGTGGTTCAATGGCTCGGAAAATGGACGAGATCAAGCTTGACAAAAACATCGTTTCAAGGATTAACGGAGAAAAGGATAAAGGCGGGCTAATGGACTGTTGGAACGCATTACTTGAGTTGAAGTCGTGCACAAACGAAATCATTCTTTTCTTACTTAATGGAGACAGCTACTTGACAAAAGATTGTTGTAGAGCCATCCGTATAATAACTTACGGATGCTGGCCTTCAATGCTTACGTCTCTTGGTTTCACTTCAGAAGAAGGTGATATTCTCAAAGGCTATTGTGGCGCCGCGCCTCTACCACCACCTGTCATGTTTGAAGGCCCAAAGGCTTGACATAATGTAATTGTGGTTGAGTGAAGATTGGTCGCTTTAGTGCTTAAAATAAGAAATGCAAGTGACTTGAATCTTGTACTATATTATCAAATAAAATTTTGTTTTTGCTAACTCTGAATGATCTTCCTTTGTTTATCATGAATTACTTTGCAACATTATAGCAGTAAGATGGTTATTACTTCGGGTTTCTTGGTTGTATTAATTACTGCTATTTTTTTTTTAATACTTTCTGGCCATCGATCATCGCGCTATACTTGGTTGGCCTAATTATAAATGAGCGTATAAGTTACTTTGTATTACTTCGGGTTTCTTGGTTGTATTAAGTAGGGGTGGCAATCGAGTCGTGTTCGTGTTAACCTATTCGGGTTCACGTGTTGGCAGGTTAGTATAATCACTACCTAAACACGACCCATTTATTAATCATGTCAAGAAACTCAACCCAAACCCGCACCTGCATAACACGTGTAACTCATTTTTGACCCGTTTAACCTATTTAAATAAATAGGTAAAGTAGTGAATAAGGTTGTTGGTTTGTTAATTTAACTAGTTTAAATGCCAAAACGATATAAGGTTTTAAAATATGATAAAAATAACAGACAAATAATAATACGACAATTTTCTCATTTATAAGCGTCAATTTATATGATATACCGCAATTCAATCATATTAAGTACATAACAGAATAAATTTAATACACATCCAACATAAAAAGGCATGTTATATATTTTATTTTTAGAGTCTTATATGTTTAAACGGGTTCACGGGTTGACCTATAACAGACAAATAACAATACGACAATTTTCTCATTTATAAGCGTCAATTTATATGATATACCGTAATTCAATCATATTAAGTACATAATAGAATAAATTTAATACACATCCAACATAAAAAGGCATGTTATATATTTTATTTTTAGAGTCTTATATGTTTAAACGGGTTCACGGGTTGACCTGTTTAATATTTACTCAACCCAAACACGACCTATTTATTAAACGGGTTAGACAGGTTGACCTGTTTTTTGCACAAACCTGTTTATCCTCAACCAAAACCTGTTTAACTTCGTGTTGAATTCGTGTCGTTTATCGTGTCGTGTCGACAATTGCCGCCCCTAGTATTAAGCGCTAAGTTTTTATATTTTCTGGCCATTTACAGATTTTGAAGCTTAAGGATCTCTCATATATATATATATATATATATATATATATATATATATATATATATATATATATATATATATATATATATATAATTGATTTTTCTTTTCATCGGGTGCCTAGACCCGTAATGTCTACTTTGTTCTGTAACACTTCTGTTTTTCATATTAAATGGATCAACATTACGAATTCTTCTATTGTGTGTATCATAATTACAGAAAAAGGATGACATGAATCTCCTTTATCACTTTGCGTACGTTAAAGTCTTTAAGAGTCCCATGTGCTTCGCATGTGTGGATAATCTGGTCATTTCAGCATTTTCAATCTTCCTCTACCTATTTCAGTATTTCTCGAGTTTCTTTTCTTTTTCACTTTTTTACTTTAACATAAAAACACATCACCCCATGTCCCCAATGAAGAATACTTACAAAATGCAGTTTTTTATTTTTTTTACTTAACAAAATGCAATTAAATCCTAAATAACCCATTTAAATCTAAATAGAAACCTCAAAATGATAAGACAAATAAGTTTCTGAAACTTTCAATACAGACCTAGAATTTTTAGGAGGGTGTTACATTAAAAAATTTTGGATTAACTAAAGTTACACCGTAAGAAACGAAAGTAGCAAAAAAAAAAAATAAAAAATAAAAAAATAAAAGGTTTGCACATGCCACAAAAACGGTAGTTTTGAAATCTTTTTACATTTCGTGGCCAAAAATTGGGTGTAGCCTGTACCACACCTAGCATACATGTGGGTCCGTCCATGAACGTTCAAGCCTGTATATCTCAAAACAAATCCTATATTTTAATAGTGGAGAAATGAGGTGTTTGGCATTCTACGTAAGTAACCTATAACGGGAACTTGTAAACATAACAGGGTCAAATGAGTCAACTAGTGTTAGAGCCGAAATTCGTAATCATCTTATTAAGTACACAAGATAGGAGAATTAACAATGTCGATACATTTAATAGGAAAAACGAAATAATGTTACACAACAAAGTAAAAAGTACCGACTTGTATACATTTTCAATCAATTCTCCCTTTTAAATTTATACACTTCTAGATGTGAAAAACTACCTTAACGAGCGTGTATATATGCTCTATTTATTGTAGTGACATAAAGAGAAATGAGACAAAAAGAATCTTTAACCTTGCTTTTTTTTTTTTTGAACGAATCTTTAACCTTACTGATAAGGTAATTTAAGCACCAATTGTACCATAAGAATCACTTGGAATGAGGTTAAGGTTACCTCCTTTTGTATTCATGAATGTTTTTTTGTTCCTGTTTATAAATAGCTACATCCTCGGACTATTAACAAACCGAACATTTGGAAAAACAAAAACCTAGTAAGTGATTTTTTATTATTATTATTATTTTTTTTTTTTTTTTTTTTTTTTTTTTTTTTTTACTACTAGAACCATTTAATTCTTGAGCTATATTATTATTCTTGCATTATATGATAGTGATCGTTAGATCTGATTACTGTTTCTCTTGGTTTCTCTTTTCATTGTGTAAGTATGACGACAATGGTTGATCATATATAACTAATGTACTGATGTACATGCTTTAATATTCAATAGATTACATGGTTATGAATATTTTTAACACCTACACTTATATTGCATTTGTTGTGCAACTTTTCAAAGCAGGCGAGCAAGCTATGGCTATGACCGGGATTGTACCTGAGGAACTCAAAGAAGAAAACTACGAGTTTTGGAAAGTATGCTTAAAAAGTTATCTAGTTGGTAAAGGCCTATGGGATGTTGTCTCAAGAGAAGCATCAAAGCAGGAAGAGGAGACGCTTGATTGGAAAACAAAGAATGCTCAGGCTTTACATGCTATTCAATTGGCCTGTGGATCGCGTGCTTACTCCAAGTACAAGAAGAACACACATATCTCGGCTAAATTTGCTTGGGATCACTTGGTCGACATGCATCACATCCCAACAATCCATGCTGAAGTGTCACATAAACAAGATGCCTATGGTAATGCACTTAAAATAGTTGTTCGGTTTTTGTTGGGTTATAAAATATTAATGGTAAAACTGCGAAACTTTCTCCTGTCTCCTTTTAATTGGTTCAACCCTTGGTCCTTTTTTCCACAAAAGTTGAGTCCCTTAACCTTTTTTGGTCACTTTTCTGCAATGTTATCATAATTAAGTTTCCCCAAAAAAAAAAAAAAAAAAAAAAAGTTAAGGGGTTATATGATATAAGTTGGTTGATTAAAGTTAACATAATTCTGTTAAGGGAACGGAATATCACCAAAAAGTGTTTAAAGGGTTAAACCATCAGATTCAGTGGCTAAACTTATCATCATTAACCCTTTTTGCAGTTAGATTTTACTTTGCTTTTATTCAAAATCAAGTACTGACGAAACTTTAATAGGGGTGAAAGAGCACCTTTTATATGGAGACCTATACAACGCTATAGAACACAATGACACGGAAAAGGTGGATGAGATCCTTAGGACTAAACCTCATGCTACGACAGCAATTGTTTCTTCGCATGGAGATACAGCTCTCCATGTTGCTATTCTGTCTGGAAATATGGAGATTGCACTAAAGTTGGTAGAGATGATGCCTAAAGAGGGGTTAGAAATTTGTAATGAGTTTGGTGCCTCTCCTCTCAGTCTTACTGCTATAACAGAAAATATAGACTTGGCTAAAGCCATGGTGCAGAAGAATGAAAAGTTGGTTACAATAAAAAAAGGACATAAAGACGAAAGTTCACTTCCTGTTATTGTGGCTTCAATGTATGGTAGAAAGCGAATGGTTGAATATCTATACTCTAAGACTCCAATGGAATTCTTGGATCCGACAAATGGCTCTGATGGTGTATTACTTCTGAATAATTTGATCACTGCAGACTTGTTTGGTGTGTTCTTTTAAATTTTCGTACACAAATAATTCAACAATTTTAGAGAATATAAAAAACATTATCCTACAAGTACTAATATAATTGTGTATATTCTAAATGCTGCAGATGTTGCTTCTAGACTGCTAAAAAAATTCCCAAAGCTAGGAGTAACTGCTGATCACCATGGCGATTACGCTCTTCATAAATTGGCACACAAGTCTTCTGCATTTGAAAGTGGAAGTGAATTTTCATTTTGGAAACACTGGATCTATTCGTGTGAGTACTTGCATTGTTTTATACATTTTCCTCTAACATTGCATCAAACAAGAAACATGAAATCACATCATTTAGAATTCTAGTAGAAATTTTAGATGCCCAGGAAAATCGTACTAAATAACATGATCAAAGCAGTGAAAATGTTATCTTAAATTTTGACATGATAACATTAACAACCCTACCACTAACTAATGTGATGATGTCATGCTCTACAAATGTCATAATCTAGCAATCTCAAATAAGAGATCAGCCTTTTGCACCCTCGAAAAGCCACCACTAGCCAAGACATATGACTACAAGAAAGCAAGTTACTAGCGTTGCAAAAATTAAAGGAACTTGTAACTAATTGAATAACAAAAGGCCAAAGAATCACTAAAAGCTCGAGAAAAAGTAGCGATCATAGACAATGAAAATTATAGCCAAGACAACCTAAATAGATTCTCCTAAATATATGCCTACAAGCCCTTGCACGTTTTAGTGCCAAATTAGACTCTGGCTTTAAACCGTGATTTAATTAATCTGAGATGATGATATGGCCTCATGTTAAAATTATAACAAGAATTTCTTTTAGTAACATCACATATATCATCAGAATGATTGCATAGAGCTTAAGAATACACAAAACCGAAAACACTAATGCCAGAGTGGTCACAAGATATTTAGCCATTCAAAATCGTTGGTTGATACATGCTGATCAAAACACATCTTTAATGCCATGAAATGGTTGATGCAATGTTTTTTTTTTTTTTTTTTTTTTTTTTTTTTTTTTTTTTTTTTTTGTTGTTACTTTAAGAACAGTTAATCTAGTTGATGGCCTAGTGTGCTATACAGAATCATAGAGGGTGGAATGGTATGGTTTTGATGATTACTATATATGCTACAAATACCTCTTTTACTACGTGACAGAAATAGAAGACCTTGGTTGCTTATCTCACCAACTCTTTATATCCAGATCTTTGAGTTATGATCCATTTTTGCATTAAGGTTTTTAAAATGCATATGGAGTTTTGATCCATATTGAAATATAGCTTGTATATAGATGCATCACTGAATGTTTGTAATCACATAAATCTTTGTTCTGAGCTAGTAAGGTATTTATATAATATAAGGAAGTTTGGTCATCTACTCATAATTTCTAACATAAGCTAGTGGTCAATCTCTATAATTCGTGTATGTCATAGTCCATAGATAATGGTTTCTAGTGAATTACAACAAGCAATCTCAAGCTACTAGCTTTTGGTGAAGAGTAGAATACCCAGGGTCCTAAACATGGTTGTAATCATTAACTATAATGATGATTGTGTTATATGGAAACTGAAGGTTTTCTCATAACTTGATACCTAAATAGGTGTGCGTGTACACTCTCCATGGGATGACGACCCCAAATCAACTAAAAGGTCAAATGGCTCTCACCACGAAATTGATATCCCCAAAGAAGAAGCATCCAGCAGCCAACCAATCCCTAACGAAGATGCATTCAGAACCCGACCTAATCTACTACATCAGATAGGTTGGATCATACTACGATGTGTTGGTATGTATGTTATTTGGGCTCACACTTATCTTCGGCACAATTTCATTAAAGTAAAATTTATTTTTTATCTAATATTTTCTTTCAGTACCTGATATCAAGGATTTGCATGATAGAAAGTTGGTAAACGATGAAGCAAGTCGACTCCTTGGTTGCATTTTTAAAGAAATAAAGGGCATGAGTCATTTACAGCTTGAAAATATGGAAATAGACAAAGCTGTGCACGTTGCAATTAAACATGGAATAGTTGAGTTCGTTGATGAACTACTAAAATACAACCCTGAGTTCATATGGAGGAAAGACAAAAAGGGAAGATCAATCTTTTCACATGCAATCATTCTCCGTCAAGAAAAAATATTCGGCCTCTTTTATAGACTAGGAACAAAGAAAACCATAGTAGCAAGTCGACATGATATATTCCACAATAACTTTCTACATCTTGCTGCCAAACTCTCTCCTCCGGCTCAACTTGAGCGTGTTTCAGGAGCTGCCTTACAAATGCAAAGAGAACTGCAGTGGTATAAGGTAGAAAAAAATTTCCGTTGGAGACTTTTTTGGTAAAACTATTAAAACTATCTTATATTTCATAATTCTTGTAATAAATTATATTAGGAGGTGGAAAGCTTAGTACAACCAAAATACAAAGATGAGGTGAATGAGACCAATAGAAAGCCAGGTGTCTTATTCACAGAAGAACATAAAGATCTAGCAAAAGAAGGTGAGAGATGGATGAAGAACACTGCAGGATCAAGTATGATTGTAGGAACTCTTATTGCTGCTGTCATGTTTACAACTGCCTTCACCATACCTGGTGGAAACGACGAAAAAACTGGCCTACCCATAATGTTGGAGAGTGATAGCAGTGCATTCATGATCTTTACGGTATCAAATGGACTTTCTCTCTTCTCGTCATCCACTTCAGTGTTGATGTTCTTAGGAATTCTCACTGCACGATACGCAGAGGATGATTTTCTGATTTCCTTGCCCACTAAATTGGTTTTTGGAATTGCTTGTCTTTTCTTCTCGATGGTTACCATGATGATCTCTTTCGCTGCTGCTATGTATCTAATGCTCCATAAGAGTTTACCATGGGTCTCGATACCTCTTATTATTCTCTCTACTATCCCGGTACTTTTTTTCTGTGGACTTCAGTTTCCTCTCCTAATTGAAATGGTTTTTCGCACTTATGGATCTACAATTTTTGATAAGCATAAAAAACATCACTACTCCAGGAATCCTCTACACTACCTTCATTTTCCATAAGAGTTTAGTTTTCACAATGGTAAGTTTCCATCCGAGTGTGGGGTTTGTGACTGCAATATATATATATATATATATATATATATATATATATATATATATATATATATATATATATATATATATATATATATATTTTTTTTTATTATTGTTATTGTTATTATTATTTTTATTTTTAGTTACATATAACTTTACTTATTTGAAAAGAGTATTATTTTGATCATTGTAAATTAGATTGTATCTATATAAATTTCCATATTGTTTTGTTATTATAGAAATTAAAACCAGTTGCATTCGATAGAACAAGATGATAGTCGATTCTTTTGTGTTTGTTTCAAACCACATGGCATATTCTTTAATCATATTGATGATGTAGTTACATTAGCAAATATATAACTCAATTTTAAGGTATGGCGGATCGCAATCAATTGACAATTGTTTAATACATGTATTAGTCTAATGTTTTACTAATTGTTTAATTAGTAAATTGACGTTTGACTATCAATTAATCTGAAACTAATACATGTCATTTGTTTAATACATGTACTAGTTATAATGCCCGCGCACGCGCGGGATTTTTTTTAAAATTTTCAATAATATATTTTTAATTATTAAAAAACAAATAAGTTAATTTTTTTTTAATTATGATTCTTAATTTTGATTTATAATTATATTTGATGTACGTGGTAAAAGTTCATATATAGTACTTTCATAAACACGAGTTATCTTTATGTACAACGTTTAACTACCACATGTTGAAACCATTTAAAACTGTTTTTAAATTGAATATATTAATTCACATTTAAAATACAATTATTACATGATTTAGATTCTATAATAATGAGGAGAAGTGCAAATGCTAATCCATAAAAAATGATGAAATGGCATGAGGATATAGTTGCCACTAGGCCAAAGTTGATGTCCTTGTAGAAAGAAGCTTAGATCCGATCAGCTCTTGGCTTCTGTAACTTAAATAAGATATTTTAGTGGCGGCTTCGAAGAGCTCCCGGAGCAACACCAACTTTGCATTTGCTGCTCTTTCGGGTCTAGTAAATGGAGATTTATGTTTTCTGAGTAATAATTATTAGACTTTCAAGTTCTATAATATACTATTAACAAATGTTAAAACTTACTTGAAAGTTTCAGCCTCTTATCCCTCTCAATGAGGCTACTTTGTGTCTTCTCTAGAGCTACAATCACGTTCTGGGTTATGTGAAGGCCAAGATAACATTGAAAAACACTTTGCTACTGTAATAATGTCAGACTATTTAGTGATAAATATATTTATATGGGCCACCCATCCAAATGGGTAAAAAGAAATTTTGTATGATCTCATAGATATTCATTAGTCATAACCATAATGCATTTATAACAAAAAAAGATCAATTGAGCTAAAAATCATCTCAATAAGATCCATTTTATGCGGGATGAAGTTTCTTACTATAGCAGATCAACTAAGCCAAAAAGTATTACAATATTCTTGCACATAAATCACATTATCATGTATCAACACATACAACAAAACACATTCAACTCTTATATTTTCTATCACCCAACAATTTTACCATTATTTCCAAAGTTCTTATTTACAATTGGCAAGAGGTCAATGATTAAAATATTTCATTCTAAATTCTTATTCCCAAACAGCCCCTATAGGGAGGCAATTTTTTTTTTCTAACTGACAACAGTTTTGAAGAACTAACCGGATCCTTTAAGAAAAAGTAGTTTGAAGCATGTAAAAGGAACCATTGTCTCTATATGGGCAAGCCATAATCCTTCCATTTTGTAACTTCCAGAAGCATGTCCTTATTAGGAAAGTGATATGTCATATTACTTACTGCAAGTTCTTATTCTGTTGCATGAACATGATAAGAGATCTTGATAAAATAAAACTTACAAACTTATAATATATCAGAAACTAAACCGAAAGGGATATCATTATGAGTATAAGCACACTTCCTATTTGGTTTTCTCACATAATGTAGTCCATGCTAGTTCCCTCGTTGTTAAAGAGCCCAATTAGATTTTAAATAAAATAGTTACATTTCTGGTCCTTTAATCATCCCAAGAGTTTGAGGGGACAATTAGCAAGAAATTTATCATCATATCTACAAATCTACTTTAATTCATAATACATTAAATCAATCTCGAAATGAGTATCAATGGTTTCAAAATCTAATCTATTTATATTTATCACATACATGTGATGTGAAGAATTGTAATCATTGGAAACAAATTCTATCCAAATGAATCGTTAACCTCAACAAAACTCTTTTGGCATTAGTAAAAACTCAATATCATGTTTTCTTTTCAAGTCATCATCATATATACAAATCTCAAAGTCAAAAGTAATGGGCTCTAAGAATGGGAGGTCATAACATGTAGCTTATTTACGGTATAAGTAGGGGCAGGTTAACCCCTAAACATTTTTTGAGTTTTGCGGTTAAAATTGGGATTGTTGTAAAGTTTATAAAGAAATTATAAGAGAAATAAAAAGAATAGAAGTGTGTTGTTAATTATGGAACAACAAAGTTAAAAGTTAGATTTTATTGCATAAGAAAAGACAACAGGTAAAAGTGTGAGAAGATGGTGTATAAACCATAAGACCTTACCCAACGAAATAGGTGCCTATGAGTAGTGGCGATCCAAAGATATTTATGGGATTCGTGTGAAGCAACAATATTTCCAGTCCATACTCATTACTCTCCCTTGAGCCACCTCTTTCATTTTACTAACTGCAGTAATAATATAATCACTTAGGTTAATAACTGTAGGCAATTGATAGTTAACAATCTAAGAATTATATACTTGAGAGTTGAGAGTGACCCCATACAAACATGTTGCATTGTCATGAAACATAACCTGGGCAAATTTCGCACACAAAATTGAACTAAACTTAAATTATGAGTTAACTACATTTTTGTTCCTCGTGGTTTACCGGGTATAACAGTTTTGGTCCAAAATTTTGAAATGTAACGGATCTTGTCCAATATCCGCTGACCCGTAACACTTTTGGTCCAATTTTTGTTGACCGTTAGTTTGACTAGTTAAAAAACCATGAAATAAAATACCCTTGGATGATGATGTCCAATGACTAAAAAGCCCTTTTCTTCTCCTTTATTATTATTATTATTATTATTATTATTATTATTATTATTATTATTATTATTATTATTATTATTATTATTATTATTATTATTATTATTATTATTATTATTATTTTTTTATTTATTTATTTATTTTTTTTATCAACCATCACTTTTATTAACAATACATATATTAAAAACACACACCACACAAACATGATCTGTACAATCATAAACATGACTTTTGCACCCATTCTTCATATACATATGCAGTACAAACCTAAACCCAAGCCCAAAATTATTCCGACGAGGCAGCATCAACCACCCATGACCTATGCACATCACCACCATTAACCACCACCATACTTGACCCAAAGTAATTCCAAGCACTCCACTCTCAAATCTCTATGCATCCAAACCACCCATGACCTATGCACAACAACCACCACCACTTGTGACACTACCACCCCATCACACCTTCAACCACCACCAAAAACCCACGCCGCCGCCGCCACCAAAAACCCACGCCGCTGCCACCACGAAACCATCACCAGTGATGGTCAAGATCCGACACCACTAACAATGAATTGTTGATTTATGAAGTTTATTTGTGATTTAAGTGGAAAGTCTAAGGTTAGGGTTTTTTTTTCCTTTTTTCCTTTTCAAATTTATGAGCTTTTTAAAATGAAGGGAAAAAGTGTTTGATGGTTATCTTGAATATGATCTACTTTCTTTTTTTTCTTTTTTCTTTTTTTTTTTTTTTTTTTTTTTTTTTTTTTGCTTTTTTGTTGTTGTCCAGATTTAGCATAAATCTGTTTGATGGGAAGGATGAATGTTTAGATTGATGAGTGTTTAGAGTAGAAAAAGGGAGAAGATGAAGAGTAGTGTGGTGGAGTGGTGTGTCTTATATCGGTATGTCGCCGGAGGTGGGGGTGGTTGCCGGTGATTTTTGGCCGGAAATCTGGGAAGGTATAAAGAATATGAATGTGTTTATGTGAGTGGGTGAGTGGGTGTTTGTGTTTATGTATTTGTGGTAGAGAAAAGGAAGTGAATGACACAAATACCCCTAAAACAAACGGTTAATCATAGTCAATTTAACAGAGTCATGAAAGATGGACCAAAAGTGTTACGGGTCAGCGGATATTGGACAAGATCCGTTACGTGTCAAAATTTTGGACCAAAACTGTTATACCCGGTAAACCACGAGGACCAAAAATGTAGTTAACTCTTAAATTATTCTTGAACATTAGATTAATCAAAGATCCTCTCACCTAAATGAATGCTTAGAAGCGTTCAGCTCCGGAAATTGTCTCTTTGAAATAGTTCTATTTTTGGAAACACTCTTTTCATACACTTTCATGAAACTGAAGACCTACATTAAACAACATTAATGGATGCACTTAATAACTTAGCTATAACAAAGATGGATAGATATCAAATTAGAGGAAATTATTTTTTAATCTTTACTATAATGGGTTAGTTACCTCCTTTCTTTTACAGTGGAGAAGCACCACCACCAATCTGAAATTCCACCATGGATGCTTTTTCATGGTGGCATACCAATAACTTATCATCTTCACTACTCCAACTTGTGGTGGTTAAGTCACCTAAAGACTATTTCTCAACTATTAAGAAAGTGGACACTTCAAATTTATTTCTTTGAAAAAGGAGTTAATATTGCATATATATATATATATATATATATATATATATATATATATATATATATATATATATATATATATATATATATAGATTTCTTTTTTTGCCGAATCCCATATTAAAAATGTCTTCAAAATGAAATTCATTAGAAATTATGGGTGAACTGCTTTCAGATGGTGGGCTTCTAACGGGTCGGATTGCAGAGGCGCATCAGATGGTCCCTTCTTTTTTGCAGTGAGAACAGAAGATAAAGCAGCAACTGCAACTGCTCTTTGTGATCCCTTAGGTTGGTGCATTTGGAGAGGCTGAAGATTTGGTGGTTGGAGACGACTGAAAAGCAGAGTTTAGGGCTGCTAAGCTGATGCACTTTGAATGGCCCCATCCTGGTTTCTGTTTGACCTATCTTGACTCTGTAATTACATAAAAAAAATATTATAAAAACACTCCACAACAAACGAATTCTGGACAGGAAAATAGGTTTTAAGTAGAGGTGGCAATGTCAACCCATTTATAAGGAAAACGAGTCAACAGGGATTGTATCTGATTAATAACTGCTCAAATGGTTCAACGGACTAAATGTCACTAAACTTGTATTCAAATGTTCACACATTCCTAAATCAAATATGTATATTTGAAACAAACCTTAAAAAAAAATCATAAACGCAAATAAGTGGAGTTCAACAAAATCGGCCCGTATCACCTCACCTCAATCGCATGCGACCCATTGATTCAGCTACTTTTAAAAAGACATTTTACCTTTCAACTTTGTTGTTATATGAAAACAAAATCCAATTATTACTGTTTTAACCAAATAATAAATTTTTGTGTTCAATGTATAAACTTTATGCTACTTTAGATAGTAATCTTCGATATTTTTCTTATCATTATCGATTTCCTACTCGACATTTAATTGAGATAAGGACCGAAACATACATTTTGCAAGGTGGTTGCATCGAACCAGATAAGATTTTCCCTTAAAAAAATACCCATGGATTTCGTAAGGTACTAAATCTTTATTATCTACGTGTCCAATAGTCAAAGAAGTTCGGGATTTGCTCTAGCTTTTGAATTACCAAATAGAAGAAGTATAAGTGTGGCCTTGTGAAAAAAAACTGAAAATAAGATAGCAACAAACCCAAGCTCACTGGTTTATACACTAACCAAATTGAAGATATTTTTGACGAACAAATAAGAGCAAAAAGAGGTCATATGACTAAAGTAATATTTAGGCCCGCCAAACAGAAGCAACTGACTTTTAAGTTACTCCGTATTAGTACTGCTGACAAAGCAAAAAGAGGTCATGAACTATCAAGTGTCAACCCATGACAGTAGCAAACTATATAGATATAAAGCAAGGAAATAATTAATGGGCCGGTCAAAACGGATCATTCTGAATGGGTCACCCGAAATTATATACAACTAATGTGTTGAATATGATTATAAAAACCTACATTATTAGAAGAATAATCTATTTTTTTAATAAAGTGATTCTGAATATTTTATACTTTGCAATACTGGTTTTGACCTATTAGACCCATATCCTTTTTGTTACATTTTTTAACTTAATTTTTTTGATCCATTAGAGATAAAACATATCCTTAATCAACCCACTATTTGGTAAATGGGTCAGAATTCACATCTTTAGTATTTCCTGAAAACATAAATAGATGAGAAAATATGTACCTGCAATTAATAAGGTAGTACCTTCAGCGAGTTCAACCATATTCTTGAACCGTTTTGTTTGTATAATAAGAAAATATGAACAAAGGATGGTAAATATACAATGAGTGTATATCCAGATTCACAAATCTGCAAAACCGTTTAGAATACGCGCACGACCTCCCCGGCAGCGGCGCCAAATTTTGATTGAGGCTAAACCGTCAGATATTATTGACCAAGGTCAACAAGTCAAGAACAACTTAGACCAATGCTCCGTGGATAGTATAGTTTTGTCCCCGGGTCGTTATGTCCCAGCGAGGTGTGATGGTATAAAAACGGGTTTGTGATCGGGTGAATTTAAATGGGAAGTAACCAGATAAAGATATGGATTTGTTTACACTACTGGAATGATTAGGAATAACAGTATTAACAATCACGGGAAACAAAAATGTATAAACGTAAACCAAATTAAAATCAGACACGATTGCGTGTTGAGAAAAACGTGAGTTTTAAGGAAAAATAAACTACAGGGGGTGAAAATGAAACTTTTACAAACTTAAAATTAAAAGAAAATGACATTTAAAAATAAAATTATTTTTTTTGATTATTTTATTATTTATTATTAATTAAAATCTAATTTAAACTATTTAATAATTAATAAAACTATTTTAAATCTACTTTTTAATTACTAATAATACCTAAATGACTTATAAAATTATGAGAAAATTTATAAAACTAATTAACCATCACAGGAATCCTAAAAAATTATAAAAAGTTTATAAAAATTATTTTTAGACTATTTTACTAATTATTTAATTTTTTATTAATTAATATCAAATTTAACTAAATTAATTAAGAAAATTAGAAAATGAATAGTAGAAATTCTAGAAAAATTCATAAAATTATTTTAAAACATATAAAAGCTAGGAAAAATATAAAAACTAGGTGTTACTATATAAAACTAATTATGCTATTTAATACTTAATTATTAATTAATTATTAATAAAACTAGTATTAAATCTAATAATTACCAAATGATAATATAAAAATTTGAGAAAATTACTAAAATTACTTTAACATAAAATAAATTTAAGAAAAATATAAAAATACAAGTTACTTAATAAAAATCTGAAAAGGAAAATTAAAAAGATAAATCAAATTAAATAGAAACTATCACTTATTCTAAAATTGGTTTTTCTGAATTTTTCTTTTACAAAACTATTTTATACCTAAAAACAAACAACTTTTAAGAAAACACTTTTGATGGGATTCAGAAAATAAGCACTTGAGTGCTTATTGGCTTAACAGTTGACTTTCCTTGACCAAATTAGAAATTAAGCTCAAATGAGCTTATGTGGGGTCCACAATGATGGATTCTGGTTCAAGTGAGTTTGTTGGACATGTTTAAGCTAGAAATGATCATATAAGCCATTTGAATAAGCCAAGAAGCTAGATTTAAGCACTTGGTTTTCTAGTTATTGCACTGAAAATGGGACAGCCTTAAGGGATGATTTCAAGTGGGTCTCAGGGAGCCTAAGCTCACAAGCTTGCTCAAAAGTTAGATGGCCAGGAGGGGGTTGAAATAACCCAAGGTGGGGTTGTGGGACCCACTGTGGTGGCCAGAAAGAACCACCAAAGTGGTGGTGGTGGTGGTCAGTTCTGCTGCAGTAGGGGAGGTGATGCCCCCTGCAGCTGAGTTTCTTGGCTTGTGGGGACCACACAAAAAATGGCAAAATTAAGGTGAGATTAGGACTTCAAAGATTAGCTGGTAAACTACAATCCCTGAAAAGCTCAGGTCCTAAAACCTATCACAAAATTCCCTAAAATTCTTGGAATATTTGGAAAATCTGAGGTGTGCAAGTTTGACTTTTCAAGTAAACTTGGAACTTTTCACTATTTTGGATTTTGATTGGATGAAAATGATTGAACACGAATTGTAAGGCTACAATATGACTGATTTAAGCAGACAAACACACTTATGCATAAAAAATAATGAGAATGCAATCCTACTTTCTAACAGTTAACAAGATGAAAGATACACAAGATGATTTTGACTTTTTAATAAGTACACACTAAATTTTATATTGTTACTATCCTAATTAGACCTAATTCAACTTACATGAACCTAAAACACTGGCTTAAACAAGCCTGAACATAGTTGAAAAGCTTAAACCAAACACCCCCTTATTAGACAGTTTCACTAAGTTTACAGGTTTTAGGCTTGACTTATCCAATTTTATGATCAAACTCAGTTACCTAGTTGTATCTAAGGCTAATGGAACAGTAGTAACACACCAAAAACAACAAAAAACACAATATGCAGTTAAGGCTAAATAGGAGCAGTGGGTATGCAAATTGACACTAGGACATTCAGATCTTAAACAAAAGTACATAAACATCAACAGTAAGCTATACTAAATAGGAATGAACTACAAATGCATGAATTAAACTAAGAATGGAGTAAATGCAAAAACTTAAAAAGAGAACTTACTTGTAAACTGGCCAAATGAAAGTACGAACTAAACAGATAATACAAACTCGCAACAATAGTTCACATGACTCCATTTCAAGCTCAGAGACAGAATATAAAGGGCCTAGAGATCTTTCCTTCAAAGAATAAGCTGAAATGCTTATTGACATTCTTCTGTGACTTTTGTTGACCAAGGATTATTTAGAGCTGAAATCTATATGAATGCCTAAACAAGCTTACTAAAGCTATGAAAAGCTTAAATGAGCTTATTCTATTGGAAAGGAGCTTATTGAAGCTTGGTGTTTATAAATGAAAACAGAATTTTGGAATTCTTTTCTTTATTTTCTGATTTTTTTGTGATTTTTGAGTTAAGTTGAACAATAATGGAATGTTAAGGTTTTGATAAGCTAAACTTGCTTAATATGACCTAATGAAATAGAAAGACTAGGTTTAGAACATTATTAAAGCTAAAGAGAAATTTCAAAGTAAAATGCAAAAATCTAAATTGAAGTTGGAATACTTAGGGCTTTGATTAAACAAAGATCAAATTACACTAATGCAACAGATTACAAGCTTTTAAAATTAAAGATTACAACTGAATTTGAAGTGACACTAAAATATGACTACCTAAAACTAAACTACCATTAATTAACTACTACTTTCTTCTTCTGCTTCATTCTGATTTTATGGATGACTTCCAGAGGTGCGTGGGTCCCAAGGGTCAAATCCCAGCAAAGATGTGAGCCATTGGATCACTTATAAGTAATCTTGGCCTTTAAATCCATTTGGCGGGAAAATTGGATTTTACCAATTGGGTGGATTGGGCGGTGGAAGTTGGCATGTTGTTTTTGTTTGATGGTTGTGAAGTGATAAGGTGCTAGTGGGAGGTTGAGTGTGTGGAGGGTGACGATGATGATGGCTAGGAGCTATGGCAGAAGCAAGTGGGATAGGGAAGGAGAAGGGTGTTTGACTTTGAGTTTGAATGGGGGAGTAATAAAAACGGGTGGGAATAATATTTGTGGGTGGTTAGGCTTTTGGTGATTGGGCTAGGGTTTATGGATTGGGTAAAGGAGTGGGTTTGTTTATTTTTGGATTTGGATAGGTTTTTCAATAAGGATCCGTTTGGTATTAAGTAGAAAAACCACAAGGACCAAATGTGTAATAATCTGAAACATTAGGGACTGAACATGCCCACCTTCCAAAGATATTCCAGGGGTGTTTCTTGCCACATATCAATAATCCAAGGACCACAAATAAATTTTTCATTTTAAAAGCACCTGATGAGTGTCTAAATACTCATCATTTTATACCAATCTGAGCTGCCAAAACATCCAAAAACACTCAAATATGCATCAAAATACTTAAAATATCTTAAAAGTGTGTTTTATATGTTTCAAATGCAAAATATGCAAAAACAGATGAAAAACGTATAAAGTTTGCATAATTGGCAGTTTCAGTCCCTCAAGTTTCATAAATTGTCAAAACTAGTCCCTGAAGGTTTCAAATAGAATAAAAGTCAACTTAGTCCTTGGGAAACCAAAAATATTCACAAATGATCCCTGGATAAAAGTTTACACAAACTGGCAACTTTTACCCCTCAAGTATCAAAATTGGCAAAAATGGTCCCTAGGTGTTATAAAACTTGAAATTTCACAAAATACCCTTGTACTATTCATGAATATACAAAATGGAACAATTTGATAACTTTTGGGGAATTTACAAAACTTACCCTTCAACTTTTAGAAAATTACAAGTTTGGTCCCTAGAGTTTGTGGAATTGACAGAAAAGGTCCCTGGTATTTGAAAATGAAAAAAATATACTTTTGGTCCTTGTGTTATGTTTTATTGGCAGGTTTGGTCCTCAAAGGAAGTTTGGAAAGGTGGAATGATCAACCCCTCAACTTTAACCAAACTACAAAATTGGTCCTTATGTTACTAAAACCAAACGGACCCTTTATATTATAAATCCAAAACCAAACCAAAGCCCAACCAACCCCTTGGCCCAACAAACAAACCAGCCCACCCTTAATATTATACCAGGGTTTGACCTGGTCAACCCCCGCCAAAACCACCCCAACTGTTCATCCCTCACCCCTCACCACTGCAAACCCAAACCACCTTCCACATACCTGGTTTCACCACCAACTTGTCCCCTACTACTCTCACCTTGTCCCCTCCACCTCCACAACATCCCAAGAAACAATTAATGCTCTCAAACCTCCTCACGCAATCAGAACCACTTTTGGCGCCAAAAGCATTTTAAACGGCTGAGATCATCTCTGCACATCCAATGGCTCAGATTTGTGATGGGATTTATTTCGTGGTCACCAAGGAATTCAGAGGCTATAAAAAGAGAAGATGGAGCAGAGGAATAAGCACTTTGGGATAGCCTTAGTCACGTAGTGTAATGTAGTTTATTGCTTTCTTTAAATTATTGTCATTTACAGTTTTAATTAGTGTAATGATCCTCAAATTAGTGTAATGGAACTCATTCTCAGTTTAAATTTCAAGTTATCTTTACATTTCAAAGTTTTTATTTTATTGTCATTTAAATTCCAAGTCATTTAATTTCATGTTGATTATTGTTGTTTATTGGACTCTTATAGCACATATAAGCTCCTGACAAAAGCTTTAAAGCTTTTTAGAAACCTTAATTCAGCTTTAGTCTTTTAAAATAAAAAATCACTAAAAAATCTAGAAAATAAATGAAAAATCAAAAAGTAGTGATAAATGGTGTAAACAGCTTGGAGCAGGGTGGATTATTGATGGCCCTTTGGTTTAGTGCTTCATGGGAAGCCTAGGATTAACTTGTGGTCACTATGGTTCCATGTTCTCAGCCTTGATCACCTTGTAAGCCATTTTCTTAATTTTTTGTATTGTCTTGTCTATGTGACTTATTTACTTTGATCTTCCTGTTTTTATGTTTATTTGATGTTAGTGAATGTTTATTTGTCTTAATATTAGCTTGTTATGTTTTGAAATCTAATTGAGATTTTTGAAATGCATTTGACAGTCCATTTGCCTAAATCTTGACATTCCTAGGTTTAATCTTGATTAAACACCAATTTTGAACTAAAAAGGGTTAGATATGCATAGGCTAATCCCTGGTTTTGATAATTTAGGTTTATACAATCACTTGTTTAAAAATCTCAATTATGTCTCATTTTTCATCAATTTTGAATTTTCCTGTTCTTGTTGTTTGCTTGCCTTAATTTTCATGTTTCTGTGTTTAATTAATGTTAGTTAATGATTTTATAGCTTAATCTTAGTTGTAAATGTTTTGGATTTGATTGTGCTTGAAAATCCATTTTTGACTGTCATAAGCTTGATTTTTGATAATCATAGGCACGGACTTGTGTGACTACTTGTTGGTGCTTAAAAAGGTCCAATTTGACATCTTGGGTCCTCTGGATTAGAAAGAATTGGTTTATACAGTGATATGCTTTGGAAAGCTCAATTTGAGTCCATTAAAGGGTTGTTTGGATATGATGGTTCATCTGTGTTAAAGACTGTGTAGGGTATTGTTCTTGTTTGATGTAAGCCCTGTGTGACCTAAATGACTCAGTAAGACTTCAATCAAAGGGTGTAGCATGGTAGATAGTCAAATTGACATTTGACTGTCTCATTATGAGCATTTTGAGATTGTCATAACCTAAAACCTTGCATATATGTTTAAAAGTTGATAATATTTGTTAGTTTCATGTTCTTGTAACTTATTATGTCATATTTAGTCATTCAATTCAGATCAAAGTTGATCAAAGTCAACTTTGATCATTAACTTAAAAAGTCAAATTTCTTGTTTTTTTGTTTTTGAATTAAATAGATAATTTTGTTGTGATCTTATTATTAAGTTTTAGGACTTGTGCTTGTAGGAAATTATAGTTTAGCTGCTTATCTTTCTATATTATTTTTGTCAATTTTTGTTTACCATGTTTAATAGCTTAAATCAGTGCTTATTTATGCTTGTTTTTGCCCTGTGCACAAGTTCATCTGTCAAGTCCATGAGTTTGCACAAGCTTCAAGACTTGACCACACTTTGTGCATTTGGTTTATTTGTGATGCCTATGTGGCTAGTTGTTTATGTGAATGCTTATTTTCCTATTTGTAGCTTGTTTAAATAGCTTAATCACTCCCAACTTTTTGTTCATTCTTACTCCCTTCACTGAAGCAAACAGTGAAGGTGAGTAGTTTTTAATAAGCCCTCCACAAGCTCCTCATTGAGCTTGAGAGTGTGAGCTTGGCTTTTCACAAAGCCAAGCAAGTCAGCTCAATGTCTCAGTGCTTGTTGAGCTTGTATGAGCTTATTTGATAAGTCTATTAGAGCTTGTTGTTTGCATCATTTATTGAGTATACTGAGCATTCAGTATACTCATGCCATTTTCATAAGCTCTTCAAAAGCTATCTAGTGATCATTAGTTTGTGTAATTTAGTTTTATGTGAAGCTTAACTACCAAACTTTATGATCCTGTCCCTAAATTCCAAGTTGTAGCTTATTTAACTAGGCTGCAAGTAGCTTTAACTTATCACAACTTGAAAAGTATACTGAGTCCACAGTATGCTTAACCAAACTCACCAAACTTCATAAGCTTGCAAAAAGCTACCTACTTGGACCCGCTTATGAGATTTAGTTCTAGTGGAGTTTATCCACTAGTCTTTTAGATCCAGTGCTTAAAATCCATGTTGCAGCTCATTTACTAGGGCTGCAACTAGCTTGTTGATTGTCCCATGTTTCTGAGTGTGTTAAGAAATTAGCATACTAAGTAACTTGGTATCTTTTTCAATGGCTCCTCAAAAGCTCTGCTGTGGACCCCACAGCTTAAGCTTGAGCTTTTTGAAAAGCCAACCATCCCATCTTGCTACTCCAGTTCACCATTTGGCCTTTTGAGCTTATTTAATAAGCTAAAATTGCCCAAACATTAGGCTGCAGGGGTGTTTGGGACTGCAGTGTATTGGAATTGCTTATTGGCTTATTATGAGCTTATTGGTCACTTTCAGTGCACAAGCTTGTATATTCTTATCTATTAAACTTGTACAAATTTATCTTTCCTTTTATTTTACCTTTTCAAACTTGTTAAGAGCTTATGGATCCACTGTGAGCTTATTGCTTAACCGAATGATCCATAAGCACTTAAACTGCTTATTTTCTTTGTCTATAAACTTCCATTTTCTTTATACTTGTATAATAATAATATATATTAGTCCAGAAAAGAGAAAAACCAAAAAGAAACTTTAACACTAAGTGATAGCTTCTATTTAGAAGTTTTATTGCTTATTTGCTTATTTTGTGTAACTGTGGAGAAAAGAAGCTAGTACAGAACTTATTTAGCCTATATAATAAGTATTCATTTATTAAAGTTAGTTATATTTAGTTAATAATTAGTTTTGTAAAGTAAAAAAAATGAAAAATAAAATAAAGGTGCAAAAAGGTTGTGTATGGGATTCGAACCTAGGTTCCCTTGGTGACAAGTTCACTGCATAACCCACCTAGGCTAGCTCACTTCTCAGTTATCATTTGCACATTTTTATTCTTATAGTAACAAACAGCTTAGCTTATTCAAATAAGCTTATACGAGCTGTTTGGCTTATTACAGCTTATCTGTATAAGCTATGAGCTTCATAATTTTTTCCCAGCTTCCTCATTAGTAAATAGACTTTCTGTAATTTTTTCACATTTTTTACTGTTCATACGTATTTATTATAATTAATAATAGTATTAGTAAAAAAATAATAGTAAATAAATTATAATAAATAGAATAATTATATAATAAATATAATTTTTGTTTCAGAAATTCTTTAATATTATTTTAAACTTTTCTAAATTTTTATTTTATTAATTTAGGTTTATTTTAGATTTTCTTTATATTTAGTTAATTATTAAATAGTAAATAATTAATAATAAATACATAAATAGTGTAATAAATATATTTTCAGTTTTAAAATTCATTTTATAGTATTTTAGATTTTTCTAAGTTTTAATTTTATTTTTCTAAGCATTTTTTAGATTTTCTTTATATTTACGTAATTATTAAATAGTAAATAATAGTTTTTATTTAATAGTAAATACATATATACTTGTATAAATAATTTTAATTTTCTAATAATTTTCTTATTCTTTTAGGATTCCAACAATATAATTTTCACATTTGTGGGATTTGTATTTGATGGTATTCACTTTTTATTTTGGTACGTGGATGTTTATTTAAACGTAAACGTACGCGTTTTACATATTAGGATTTCTGATTGCACGTTTTTACTGAAATAGCTGTGACAAGAGCTATTTACTATTCACATTCCTAGGGTTAGTCAGTCAGATGCCTGTTTTTATATGTAACTTCACCAGATCACACATTCGTTATATTACAGATTTCACACCTCGTTGGGACATAATGACCCGGGGAATAACTATACTCCATGGTTCAAAATTGCTTTTCCTCCCGGGCTGTCCAAGGCCTTTGTTACGGTTGACCATTCACAAGTGGTTGACTTGTGTGATAAAACCTGGTTGGTTTGGGAGGAATCAGCACCCAAGGACCATTTTTGTCATTTTTGAAACTCCAGGGACCAAATTGTAAATTCTCAAAACTTTTCCAATCTTTATAACCAGGGATCATATATGACAACTTTTGAATTCCCAAGGACCATTTTTGACTTTTTATTCCAAAATAAATTTCTAGGGACTAGAACTGTCATTTCTTGAAAGTTCAAGGACTGAAACTGCCAAATATGCAAACTTTGTGCGTTTTTCATCTGTTTTTACTCATTTTGCATCTGAAACATATAAAACACAAGTTTTAGAATATTTTCTGTATTTTGATGCATTTCTGAGTGTTTTTAAATGTTTTTGCAGTTCAGATTGACAAAAAATGATGAGTATTTACACACTCATCAATCCCCCACACTAAACTATTGCTAGTCCCTAGCAATATAGAAAATAATCTGTTTTGAAAATTTAATGGATTTTAATCTCTTTACCAAAAGCCATTACTTCTGGAGTAGCCAAATGTTTCAGTTCAAGTAAGAACTATGGTCCACCTGATAACGATGTGATTTTGAGCAAACCACAAGCTGTCAACGGATTCGATTTGTCTTTACCAGAAGCCGTTTGCTTCTGGACTAGCCAACTCTTGATGGACATAGTCAACATCTTGGTGAGCTGATTACCAATTATGGTTTTCCACTGCCTTTACCACAAGCCATAATCTTGCGGGCTAGCCAACTCTTTCACTTTTTAGGATATGGCGAGTTGAGATACCATACAATTTTGGGCAAATTGTAAGCCATAAACGGATTTGATATATCTTTACCAAGAGCCGTTTGCTCCTGGATTAGCCAATCCTTTTGTCATTTAGACATGGTGGACTGATAACCACAAAAATTTTGAAGCTCAAGTGAAAAAAAAATTTAAAATTTTTTGCCAAAAACGAGGGTACTAGATAGTAAAATGTGATAAAATTTGCTAGAATTTCCCCCACACACTTAGAATTGAATATTGTCCTCAATATTCAAAGTCCCGGCTATTATGCCGACTCTTTGAACATAAAAGGGCAACATTACAAGCTAAATGTAGAAACACCATTTTTTTTCACTTTGTTTTATATAGAATATACATACACATTATTTTTTATTTTTATAGATATATGGTACAACAGCAGGGGTAACACCCCCACCCTTAGGGTGAAAACCCCATATGCATGCTACTGTTTTTGTTTACCGAGTCGCTAGCTTGACTCGACCCCGAATTCATTTGTTCTTGGGGAAGCATGATGTGGAGGAAACAATCTCCATCGGACTTTCATTCAAGATGTTTGGACAAACATTTGAAGCACGTGAAAGTTCCACACCTATGAGATACACAGACCCTGGCTCAAGAGAATGATACATGGAAATGCCGGGGTCAAAGATAATGTCTTCATTCCCGAAGGAGTGAAGAACAAGAGAAGTCACCCTATAGGTGAAGAAAAGAAAGAAGACCATGATGAAAATCATGATAAGATCTTCTTCCTCGAGAGCAGGCTCTTTAGCCTGAATTTGGATTTGAAGGGTTAAGCTCGTTGGGTTTGAAAACATCCCGGGTGGGAGGGTGGGAATTTGCAAATCCTCATGATTGAGTGCATCTCCCCCCGGGCTATCATACTCCGGAGGAGTAATGATATGATGAGTGAGTTCACCGGAGAACTCCTCATGAAGAGAATCATTCACATGATGTGAATCTGTGAACTCTTGTTCCATTATGGACTCATCTCTCTCCTTATCAAAGATTGGATTGCTAGAAATCAAAGTGAATTCAGAATTGAATTCAAAAAGAGGATTGGAGAGAGTAGTTTTGAAAGTTTCGGGAACAAAGAGATTAACATTCTCTATTGGACTGTTGGGATAAGAACTGAGTGACAGATCGTGATTTGAGAGACTTTCAATTTCGGCTTCGGAGTTAAGGAGACCATCATCACTTCCTGTTGGAAGTGAATTGATATTGGTGAACTCCTCAAGAAGATGATCAGCATCAGAATGTGGAATTGATGCCTCAACATACTCGATGTCTCCATAAGATGCACAATCTTCGCTACAATTGGAGAAAATCTCAAATTGATCTTTTGGACACTCAAGAGGGGAAGGTAAATCACACATATGATCAGAAGTTTCCTGTGACTCTCTTGGGATTGGGACAAGGTTCTCAACACTAGACTTTATGAATTCGTCCGATTCCTTTTCAGGAACAGTGCTAAGATGCTCGTCCCCCATGTTTAGAGAGTGAGTGGGAACTTCGGGTGTGATAACAACAGACTGAGGGAGTTGAGAAGGACTAGCATTCATGGATTGTACGAGTTCCATTTGATCTTCTGCTAGTAATTCCTTAGCATTCTTTTCTCCCTGCGATTTTTGGATTGGTGGGATATCAACTGATGTACTCGATGAATCTTTTTGAATAATAACAATGTTATCTTCATCATCATCACTGTCATCATAGTCATAAAATAGAGCAGTATTGCGAATATTGGCACGTATTTTAGCTGCTCGTTGCTTAACCAATAATTCTTCCATGCTTTTTCTAGATTCTCGTTCTTCAGCAAGTAATTCTGCCATAGTTTTCCCACGAGAATTTGGAATGAGTGGAAATTGTGGGGGTGTGGATGTGTCAAAACCGGAAGGTTGACATTGAAAATCATCATGAGGACCCCCACAATATGCACAAGAAGAACTTGGAGTATGGCGGAGCGAAATATTAGCTAACTCCTCCTTAAGTTCTTTAAATTTCTCAAGAACCTCTAAAAAGTCTTGCTGGATTTGAGGAGTTGCTTGGATCATTTGATACTGTGGAGGTTGGTCTTGATACGAAGAGTCAAAATTGTTACAAGGAAATGGATTCCTTATTTGACAATCAAAGCTAAAGTGTGGACCTCCACAGTACTCACAACAGTTGAACTGATGTGGTTGTGAGTCATAGGTGCTGGAGTCATAATTATTATCAGGAAACTGCTCATAGACAAGCGTGTTTCCTGATTGACAATCAGAACTGTAGTGTGAACCACCACAGTACTCACAACAGTAAAACTGCTGAGTCTCATGGTGATGAGGCAAAAAATGATCCATTTTTAGGGGGTCATTTAAGCCCGAATCCGAATTTATTTGATCAAATATTGCCCTAAATCGTTCCTTTTGTGATTTTAGGTGTTTGGAGAGTGAATTCTGGAAAAGAAGCCATTTTGGACGTTTTTGGAGCATAAAAGTGAAGAAAACGGCAAAGTACCAAATTTTTATGCTGAAGATACAAGGTGACGGCGTCAAGAGTAATATCTTGATGGCGTCAGACATGAAGATTAAAATACCGAAGGTGGTGACGGCGTCAAACGCCTTCATGACGGCGTCAAAGTGGCAAGAATAAAATACCGTGGTCGGTGACGGCGTCACATAGGCCGTCATAAGTAGATCAAGGCCGTCCGAGGAAGTATATGGCGGCGAGGTGACGGCGTCACATGTAACTCTTGACGCCGTCAGCCTACTTTTCCTATATATGGTTTTCTAGTTTTTTCATTAAAGAGAGGGAAGTTTTGGTGAAACCCTAAAGACGAATTTGGTGCCTCTTTTACAGGTTTTTCAAGGGTTCCAAACCCTTGATACCTTGCATTGTAATTGAGATAAGTGTTCTTCTAATTCAATCAATATGTCTATGTGTTGGTTGTTTATATCTTGTTCTTGTCTCAATTCAATTATGCTAGGCTAGATCTCTCTTGTGTTTGCTTAGATCTAATGAAACCTAGATGTTGATTATGTGTTGATTACTTGTTTATTCTTGTTCTTGGATGAATGATTTATATGTTAGGCTTAAGAAAACTGGCAGATCTCCAAATGGTAACATGCTTGAACGTCTTAAGAAACATGAACCGAGGCGTACTAGGTCTTTATTGGTTGTATTTAATGCATGAGCCACTGTTTACAATCCCTATAGTTGTGCTGGGTCATGGTGTAGGAGGAGATAAGAGCTCATAGAGTTGGGGAGTTATGTATGCCACCCCACGAATGATATTAAGGAATACAATCCGTCATCCATACAAGTATAACAAGTAATTAACATGTAAAAGATATCTAGGGAGTAGTGAAGTCTAAGTAAACACAATTTCTCCAATTACTGCTCACAACCTTAGGATAATTAGTTTATTTTCATTTTTATTATTTTATTTTTATTATATATTAGTTTTGGGTTAGTTGAATAGCAACTAATTCCGCCCACTCCTTCAAAAACCCGAGATTTTACTTGCTTTCTAAAAAATATAAAAACACAAAAATAATCATCCCTCACCTCTAGAACTAGTAAATTAGGTTTTCTAATCCTAGCGACACTATTCCTAAGCTGAACGATCAATCCCCCGGTACTTGTCACTATACTATACTACAACGATCAGGTACACTGCCTGGTGGGGGTTGTAAGCTTCTCGAGATCCCTCGAGAGGTAAAGCAAGGTGCGATTCCCACGCATCAAGTTTTTGGCGTCGCAGCCCGGGGAATAGTTATTGTTTAGGTTGAATTTGATTTTTATTAGGTCTACTCATTAGATTCCTATCAAGTGAGATTTTTTCTTTTTATTTTGTAGCTTTCTCGTAGTCTATCTTTTCTTTGTGATTTTGTTTGTAATTTGCTTCAAATGGACGTTACACTTAGACTTCTAAGATTGTAAGATAGGGTTGAGCGGCTAACACACCAAAGAGTTCAAAATACCTCATTTAGAGACACCTATGAATCATATGAGCCTTCTCCTAGGATAGATTCTTATGAACAACCTCCATGTTTAAGATCTAGTTTTAGTGAGGCCAATAGGAAATGCGACCTAGTTTGCCAAGGAATTATGGAGAGAGCCATTGCAACAAATCATAAGTTGGATGAAGCACTAGGTTTGCTATTATCACTACCTAAGAAAATAATTGAGGAGGATTTAGCCGAGCATGATCACATTGATCAAAAAGACCTAGGTTCTATGATTGATGATGATGAATCTCAAGAAACAGATGATGAATCTCTTGGGCAATTTGTATATAGCAGTCAGAATATTAAAGATGATCCTTATGATTCGGACATAGAAGTTGAGATGCCTAGAGAAGCACGTGAGATACTTGGGAGAATGTTAGGGCTAGATCCTGATACATGGAATGATGAGGTGAACAACATAAGCCCACAAAATACTCAACCATCATTTGAGGCACACGCACCGCCCGTGTCTTACCCGGAAGAAGTAGGAGAAACTTTAGGAATTCCAATGGAGGTAGAACCCTTGGACCAGGCACCACTTGAGGATATAGGTTTGAACACTTGTAGTGATAACCTTACTCCTAGTTCTAGGGAATTTCCTAGTGTTGATGAACCGGAACCTCAACCTTTACACAACTTTCCATCCTTAGATATATTTCTAGGAGACAAAAGAGGAACCGACCCACCCATCAACCAATATTATCCGGGTAGTTTTAGGATGAAGGAAGCCATTCACTCACCCCCTTCACCTCACGTGGCATATTCACACCCTAAGGGTGTGTATCGCTACTTTCACCCACACTTAATCCTAAGTGTAGGGAGAAACTCCTCTATTTCCGTTAAATAACGGTAGAGTCAGGCTCGTGACTCGAACAAAAACAAGCGCTTCTTGGGAGGCAACCCATGTTTTGTGTGTTTTTATTTGTTTGTTTGATTTTATTTATTTCCGTATGCATGTTTTATTTTTGTTGTTTGTGGCTCATGTTTCAAAGTAAATTGTGAAAATGCTTTATTTTGTTTTTAACTTCGTCTTAATTGCATATAAAGGTATTTTGCAAAAGATAAGTGTAAGGGAGATCCAAATTTGTTTATAAGAACGAAATTGAGCATGAACCACAACAATATTAAATGGACATGTGTATTAGTACTTGTTAGAGTCAAATGCTTGTATCGAGTCGTAATGATGTTTTGCAGGATTTTCCAGGAAGTAGGACGAAGTTTTTCCAGAAATTTTCCGGAAACTTAACATAAGAATTTCTGCAGGTCACTTCTGACGGCGTCACGAGTTTACTCTTGACGGCGTCATGTGTAAAAAATCTGGAAATTTTACCAGTTTTTTTTTTCTAATGGAGTCTTATGGTTTTTGAGAATTATTAAGTTTTATAATCTCCAGGAAATCTGCAAACATTCATTCCACAAGCATTATATCTTTAATTGTTTTGTTTTTATTCCTAAGTTTGGAATTACATCTAGTTGTGAGTTATCTTTGTTCGGCTTGATGCTTTGGGTTTTTGTAGTTGTTCTGTCAGGATTTACAGGTTATGTTCGACAAGGAGATGATTTGTATTCTGGAAGGGAAGCTTTGATTATTCATTTTCTTGGAGGAAGATCTAACCTGGCCACCTATAATCCATACCGAGCGAATCAGGGGAGTATTTGATTTCATTCTTTTTACTTATTTTACTTTTACATTCTTTACTTGAACATTGGGGACAATGTTCATCTTAAGTGTAAGGGGAGGGTAAAAAGATGATACCTTACATATGCACTTTCGCTTGAGTTTGTTTTGTTTGATAGTAAATGTGTAATAAAACTACGAGAAATACTTGTTAGTGCAATTTTAACGCCAAATTTAAAATTTTTTACAACATTTAGGAGTGAAACTTTAGCCATAGCAAGCGTCTCATGGATAGGAGGTTGTATGACTAGCACATAACCGTATATTCAGAAAAATTTTCCACCCAAAAATGTGAGGTTCGCCTTTAGATTTGATAGGAAAAGCATTTACTATTAGTGCTTATGAGTGTACCGGTAGCATTTAGATTCTAGAACTTGCGTTAGTGATGCATCCCGAGACCGCGAGTGAGACTACATTCGTGTGGTAGGATTTACTACATGATAAGAGGCATTAGGATCACCCTTGTGTTAAACCCGTATTATAATTACTTGACCATTTAAGTCATATTGCTTGGCTAGTTAAGTCAACTAATTTTTCCCACACCCTTTGCGTTGTACTCATTTTTAGTACACGATACCCCTAGTACACCCCTCCGAGCCTATCTTTTCGTTTCTAACTTTAAGCATCTTACTTAAAGAAAGAATTTGTTACACCCCACTTAAATGTACACCCAAATCGCCTTAGCCTTCCGTGTATGCGCTCATTTTTAGTGCATTATTGTTATTTGTTAAACCCTAAGTTAACTTTCTAATTGATTACATGGTTGCTAAGTCGAGTCATATCCTTGTACATATTGTTTTGGGACGATTGGGACTCATGGGTAAGTACTTATTTTATGGAGTAATGGGGAAGAACATAATATATTACCCCCATATGTACGTTAATCTTAAAAGTGCTCCAAGTGTTTTGATTTTCTTAATTCGAGTCATTAGATTAGTTAAATGTAAAGTATGTAAAGATTCAAGTGTAAGGGGAATTCTCATCCCCTATGATGTATTATTTCGGATGGTAGGGTAAGAGTGTATGCAAAAAAAAAAAAAAAAAAAAAAATAGAAAAAAAAACAAGAAAAAGAAAAACAAATAGAAAAAGAAAAAAAAGAAAAAAAAAAAAACATACGGACTACCATCCCGTTTTTATTCTATGTTTATTTTATGTTTTTGTTATTTTTCATTTATTAGCTTAAGTCGAGTCTAGTCTTGGCTTAGCAACGCCATATTGTACATGTAATTAACCAAGATTGTTAACTCGCCACCAGTAAAACTTCCTTTATCCAACAAAACCGTGTAATTCATATCACTATACCTAACGTTACAACCCTTTAAAAGACCTCTTTGATAGTTTATCCTAGGTGCTTACGCCATGTGGTGGAGGTTTGATCCTTTTCCAAGCCTATGGTAATCTATTTTGCTATGAAAGGTAGTGAGAGATATCTTCCATTTCCATAATGTTATATTACTTTATTACACCCGAGAGATGTGAGTATCTAAACACTATTTGTGAGGTGCTTGTGTATGACCTCCGTGCTTGTCTATTGGTCTTTAGTGGAACGATTATTTGTTGTAATTACTTTTATATTAGTGTTAATTGACCCCTAACTTGTCTTCCGAGTAGAATAAAAGCGCATTTGCTTGAGGACAAGCAAATCTCAAGTGTAAGGGTATATGATGAGGCGAAAAATGATCCGTTTTTAGGGGGTCATTTAAGCCCGAATCCGAATTTATTTGATCAAATATTGCCCTAAATCGTTCCTTTTGTGATTTTAGGTGTTTGGAGAGTGAATTCTGGAAAAGAAGCCATTTTGGACGTTTTTGGAGCATAAAAGTGAAGAAAACGGCAAAGTACCAAATTTTTATGCTGAAGATACAAGGTGACGGCGTCAAGAGTAATATCTTGATGGCGTCAGACATGAAGATTAAAATACCGAAGGTGGTGACGGCGTCAAACGCCTTCATGACGGCGTCAAAGTGGCAAGAATAAAATACCGTGGTCGGTGACGGCGTCACATAGGCCGTCATAAGTAGATCAAGGCCGTCCGAGGAAGTATATGGCGGCGAGGTAACGGCGTCACATGTAACTCTTGACGCCGTCAGCCTACTTTTCCTATATATAGTTTTCTAGTTTTTTCATTAAAGAGAGGGAAGTTTTGGTGAAACCCTAAAGACGAATTTGGTGCCTCTTTTACAGGTTTTTCAAGGGTTTCAAACCCTTGATACCTTGCATTGTAATTGAGATAAGTGTTCTTCTAATTCAATCAATATGTCTATGTGTTGGTTGTTTATATCTTGTTCTTGTCTCAATTCAATTATGCTAGGCTAGATCTCTCTTGTGTTTGCTTAGATCTAATGAAACCTAGATGTTGATTATGTGTTGATTACTTGTTTATTCTTGTTCTTGGATGAATGATTTATATGTTAGGCTTAAGAAAACTGGCAGATCTCCAAATGGTAACATGCTTGAACGTCTTAAGAAACATGAACCGAGGCGTACTAGGTCTTTATTGGTTGTATTTAATGCATGAGCCACTGTTTACAATCCCTATAGTTGTGCTGGGTCATGGTGTAGGAGGAGATAAGAGCTCATAGAGTTGGGGAGTTATGTATGCCACCCCACGAATGATATTAAGGAATACAATCCGTCATTCATACAAGTATAACAAGTAATTAACATGTAAAAGATATCTAGGGAGTAGTGAAGTCTAAGTAAACACAATTTCTCCAATTACTGCTCACAACCTTAGGATAATTAGTTTATTTTCATTTTTATTATTTTATTTTTATTATATATTAGTTTTGGGTTAGTTGAATAGCAACTAATTTCGCCCACTCCTTCAAAAACCCGAGATTTTACTTGCTTTCTAAAAAATATAAAAACACAAAAATAATCATCCCTCACCTCTAGAACTAGTAAATTAGGTTTTCTAATCCTAGCGACACTATTCCTAAGCTGAACGATCAATCCCCCGGTACTTGTCACTATACTATACTACAACGATCAGGTACACTGCCTGGTGGGGGTTGTAAGCTTCTCGAGATCCCTCGAGAGGTAAAGCAAGGTGCGATTCCCACGCATCACATGGTGTGGTAGCTGATGGAATAAATCAGTCGTGTCATGGTAGGAATATGGATCGTGGCTATAGACAGACTCGTTTCCTGACTCTACCATGCCACAACTGGGGCAATTACCACCATTATGAGGATTACCACACCATTGACAAATCAGAAGGTGTGGATGAGACATAGAAAGAATCAAAAGGTTTGGGAGGGTAAGGAATGAAGAATCAAAAGGGTAGGAGGGTAAAGATGAATATTTTTGGATTTTTGGAAAGACATTTTATATACGAATAAGAAAGAAAATCTTTTTGTGTTTTTTGTGTTCGTTGAAAACTGATTTTAAAATGTTTTCTTGAACCGTTTTGTTTTTATAATAAGAAAATATGAACAAAGGATGGTAAATATACAATGAGTGTATATCCAGATTCACAAATCTGCAAAACCGTTTAGAATACGCGCACGACCTCCCCGGCAGCGGCGCCAAATTTTGATTGAGGCTAAACCGTCAGATATTATTGACCAAGGTCAACAAGTCAAGAACAACTTAGACCAATGCTCCGTGGATAGTATAGTTTTGTCCCCGGGTCGTTATGTCCCAGCGAGGTGTGATGGTATAAAAACGGGTTTGTGATCGGGTGAATTTAAATGGGAAGTAACCAGATAAAGATATGGATTTGTTTACACTACTGGAATGATTAGGAATAACAGTATTAACAATCACGGGAAACAAAAATGTATAAACGTAAACCAAATTAAAATCACACACGATTGCGTGTTGAGAAAAACGTGAGTTTTAAGGAAAAATAAACTACAGGGGGTGAAAATGAAACTTTTACAAACTTAAAATTAAAAGAAAATGACATTTAAAAATAAAATTATTTTTTTTGATTATTTTATTATTTATTATTAATTAAAATCTAATTTAAACTATTTAATAATTAATAAAACTATTTTAAATCTACTTTTTAATTACTAATAATACCTAAATGACTTATAAAATTATGAGAAAATTTATAAAACTAATTAACCATCACAGGAATCCTAAAAAATTATAAAAAGTTTATAAAAATTATTTTTAGACTATTTTACTAATTATTTAATTTTTTATTAATTAATATCAAATTTAACTAAATTAATTAAGAAAATTAGAAAATGAATAGTAGAAATTCTAGAAAAATTCATAAAATTATTTTAAAACATATAAAAGCTAGGAAAAATATAAAAACTAGGTGTTACTATATAAAACTAATTATGCTATTTAATACTTAATTATTAATTAATTATTAATAAAACTAGTATTAAATCTAATAATTACCAAATGATAATATAAAAATTTGAGAAAATTACTAAAATTACTTTAACATAAAATAAATTTAAGAAAAATATAAAAATACAAGTTACTTAATAAAAATCTGAAAAGGAAAATTAAAAAGATAAATCAAATTAAATAGAAACTATCACTTATTCTAAAATTGGTTTTTCTGAATTTTTCTTTTACAAAACTATTTTATACCTAAAAACAAACAACTTTTAAGAAAACACTTTTGATGGGATTCAGAAAATAAGCACTTGAGTGCTTATTGGCTTAACAGTTGACTTTCCTTGACCAAATTAGAAATTAAGCTCAAATGAGCTTATGTGGGGTCCACAATGATGGATTCTGGTTCAAGTGAGTTTGTTGGACATGTTTAAGCTAGAAATGATCATATAAGCCATTTGAATAAGCCAAGAAGCTAGATTTAAGCACTTGGTTTTCTTGTTATTGCACTGAAAATGGGACAACCTTAAGGGATGATTTCAAGTGGGTCCCAGGGAGCCTAAGCTCACAAGCTTGCTCAAAAGTGATAGATTGGAAAATCTGAGGTGTGCAATTTTGACTTTTCAAGTAAACTTGGAACTTTTGACTATTTTGGATTTTGATTGGATGAAAATGATTGAACACGAATTGTAAGGCTACAATATGACTGATTTAAGCTGACAAACACACTTATGCATAAAAAATAATGAGAATGCAATCCTACTTTCTAACAGTTAACAAGATGAAAGATACACAAGATGATTTTGACTTTTTAATAAGTACACACTAAATTTTATATTGTTACTATCCTAATTAGACCTAATTCAACTTACATGAACCTAAAACACTGGCTTAAACAAGCCTGAACATAGTTGAAAAGCTTAAACCAAACACCCCCTTATTAGACAGTTTCACTAAGTTTACAGGTTTTAGGCTTGACTTATCCAATTTTATGATCAAACTCAGTTACCTAGTTGTATCTAAGGCTAATGGAACAGTAGTAACACACCAAAAACAACAAAAAACACAATATGTAGTTAAGGCTAAATAGGAGCAGTGGGTATGCAAATTGACACTAGGACATTCAGATCTTAAACAAAAGTACATAAACATCAACAGTAAGCTATACTAAATAGGAATGAACTACAAATGCATGAATTAAACTAAGAATGGAGTAAATGCAAAAACTTAAAAAGAGAACTTACTTGTAAACTGGCCAAATGAAAGTACGAACTAAACAGATAATACAAACTCGCAACAATAGTTCACATGACTCCATTTCAAGCTCAGAGACAGAATATAAAGGGCCTAGAGATCTTTCCTTCAAAGAATAAGCTGAAATGCTTATTGACATTCTTCTGTGACTTTTGTTGACCAAGGATTATTTAGAGCTGAAATCTATATGAATGCCTAAACAAGCTTACTAAAGCTATGAAAAGTTGAAATGAGCTTATTCTATTGGAAAGGAGCTTATTCAAGCTTGGTGTTTATAAATGAAAACAGAATTTTGGAATTCTTTTCTTTATTTTCTGATTTTTTTGTGATTTTGAGTTAAGTTGAACAATAATGGAATGTTAAGGTTTTGATAAGCTAAACTTGCTTAATATGACCTAATGAAACAGAAAGACTAGGTTTAGAACATTATTAAAGCTAAAGAGAAATTTCAAAGTAAAATGCAAAAATCTAAATTGAAGCTGGAATACTTGGGATTTTGATTAAACAAAGATCAAATTACACTAATGCAACAGATTACAAGCTTTTAAAATTAAAGATTACAACTGAATTTGAAGTTACACTAAAATATGACTACCTAAAACTAAACTACCACTAATTAACTACTACTTTCTTCTTCTGCTTCTTTCTGATTTTATGGATGACTTCCAGAGGTGTGTGGGTCCTAAGGGTCAAATCCCAGCAAAGATGTGAGCCATTGGATCACTTATAAGTAATCTTTGTTGACATAAATAATGCCTAAAAACATTATCAATATCTCTATGTTTTGATTATTACAAAATATAAACTCATAGAACTAAAACTTGTGACATAAACAAGTATTTAGTGATTAACATTCTCTTTACATCCAAATCACTTAAGGTATGAATAAACAAAGTGTTTAGTGCAATTTATGATCAAAGGAAAATTTAATTAAGTATTACAAAGTTTATTTAATTATATAAACATATTATATATTTTTGAAAAACACTTTTGGTAATAAAGAAAAATGTTTTATTCATACTAATTATATGAATTCAAATTTTTAACCAAAATCAGTTAGTTTTTCACCAAATAAACTTTCCCCACTAAAAAACAAAAAATCTGGTCGTTACAGCTGGGCGGCCCTTTAATTATAAGGGGCGGTCCCCTTAATTTTAAGGGGGCCGACCTTGATTTAAGGAGATCGGCCACGCTCCTCTGTCAGAATTTGTTGCCTATAAACACCACCTTAAATCTGGAATTTTTCTCACCTTTTGCACTTCTAAACTTTCTGTTCTAGATCTCCATTTCCAATCTCTAAATCCTTTGATCATACATTCCTAAATCTTTGTTTCAAAGTGATCCAAACATCATCCTATCAAGTGCAAGAGAAGAATACTTCTATCCCTCAAGACAAGAAGTATTACAACTTGTTGTGATCTCCACATCTAAGTTGTTAGAGCATCATCATTGTATTTATCTCATTGTGTGATTAGTTGTGAATATTTGTTAGAAGATAGTTTAGTTAGATATATATATATATATAGTGTGATTGGTTAGTAGTTAGTTATGAAGAAGAAAAGTTAGGAAGAAGATTGGTGTGTAGAAGATAGTTGTGAAGAAGATTGGTGTGTAGAAGATAGGTGTGAAGAAGATTGGTGTGTAGGAGATAGGTGTGAAGAAGTGGTGTGATTAAGTAGTGAATAGGTGTGAAATAGTTATGTAGAAGGTGTGAATAAGTTGTGACGTAGTTGTGGTGTGTAAATTGGTGTGTAAGGTTTTCACCGCCATAAGGGAGCTTGTTGACATAGTGAAGAAAACTCTCGAGTTAGGTGCTCGGGGAGTGGAGTAGGGCAAGGAAGGTGACCTTGTAGCCGAACCACTATAAATCTCTTGTCTCGCGGTTCGATCTTTCCAACTCTCATCTATTTCTTTACTTACATTATTATTGCTTTATCGTACATATTTAGTGTTGTTCATATTGAGCATGACTTGATTTCATATAGCATCGAATCTATATTTTTGAAAACAAAGAAAACTTTCAAACAATCTTTTATAACAAATTAAAAAGACGTAAAACTATTCAACCCCCCTTCTAGTTTTCCAAAATTAGTATCAAGAGCCACGTCTAATAAGATTTTTTAAAATATATTGTATTTTAAAACTTGTAACGATCTATGGAATCTTTAAAATATTTAGAATGACAATCTATGCAAAGACCACCACTATTTGAAAGTGATGGATTTTTATATTGGAAAAATAGATTCGAAACTTATGTGAAATCAAAAGATCTTGATCTTTGGCATATTATTACTTTTGGTGATTTTCCCCCTATTCAATATAATGTGGAAACTAAAATGGATGAAATTGTACCTTTTAAAAAACAAAATGATGATTTGAAAAAGAAACTAGCAAAAAATAATGAGGCTAAAATGGTTATTTATAATGCGTTACCACGCAAAGAATATGAAAGAATTTTTATGTGTAAAACCGCAAAAGAAATTTGGGATTCTTTCCTAATTACTCACCAAGGTAATAGTCAAGTTAAAGATAACAAAATAGATCTTCTTGTACAACAATATGAACAATTTACGATTCCGAAAGAGGAATCAATTGATAATGCTTTTGCTAAATTTAACACCATTATCACAAGTTTAAAAGCACTTGATGAGACATTTTCTAGTAAAAATTGTGTTAGGAAATTTCTTAGGGCATTGCATCCGAAATGGCGAGCTAAGGTCACGGCTATTGAAGAATCAAAGAATTTGATGACGTTGTGACTAGATGAACTAATTGGCAACTTGAAGGTCCATGAAGAAATTATAAGAAGAGATTCGGAAACGGTTAAAGTCAAGAAAGAACAAACCAAATCCATTGCTCTAAAAGCCAAAAAGGAACCTAGTGACGATGATGATTCAAGTGACGAAAGTGAAGACGAAGAATATGCAATGGCCGTAAGAGAATTCAAGAAATTCTTCAAGAGACGAGGAAGATTCACTAGATCACCATGAGACGAAAGAAAACCGTTCCAAAGAAATAGAAGTGACAACTACGGGAAAAGAAAATGCTTTAGATGTGGAAGTCCAAATCATCTCATTGGCGAATGTCTAAAGCCGCCGGGTTATGAAAATCAAGGCGCATTTGTTAGTGGAACATGGAGTGATAGTGACAAAGAAGAAGTGGAAAAACCAAGAGACGAAAAGTGTTTTATGGCAAAAGGAACCGACAAAATATGTTTAGGAATTGACTTGGAGCTTGACGGATGGATCAAGGATAGCGGATGTTCGAGGCACATGACGGGGAACCGCAAGCTATTCTCTACATACAAGGCATACAATGGAGGTAACGTTATTTTCGGTAGTGACTTACGTGGAAAAATCATTGGCAAAGGTACGATATCTCAAGACTCACTTACTATTGAAAATGTAGAGCATGTAGATAATTTAACATATAAATTGCTTAGTATAGGACAAATATGTGATAATAAATGTAGAGTCACCTTTACCGAAGAGGATAGCAAAATAGTTAAGAATGGAAAAATTATAGGTAGAGGAATTAGGAAAGGAGGCGTATATGTTATGAAACTAGGAAACAAACCTGAGGATAGGATATGCCTAACGACCCTAGACGAGAACTCCACATTGTGGCATAGGAGATTAGGACATGCTAATATGCAACAAATACAATCTTTGGCCTCTAAGGAACTAGTTAGAAACTTGCCTAATCTAAAATATGACAAGCATTTTTGTGATGCATGTAAAATTGGAAAACAAGTTCATGCTAGTCACAAAGCTAAGAATATAGTATCCACTACTAGGTGCCTAGTACTATTACATATGGATCTTTTTAGTCCATCCGCTGTGCGGAGCTATGGAGGAAACAAATATACCTTAGTAAAAGTAGATGACTACTCACGATACACGTGGACTAGGTTTTTAAGTGACAAGACCCAAGCCTTTGAAAAATTCGAAATATTTAGTAAAATGATTCAAAATAAATTAGGATGCACAATAGTAGCCATTAGGACGGACCACGGTAGGGAATTTGACAATGAAGTACAATTCGGAAAATATTGTGATTTAAATGGAATATCTCACAATTTCTCCGCTCCTCGTACTCCTCAATCAAATGGCGTAGTAGAAAGAAAAAATAGGTCACTACAAGAAATGAGTAGAACAATGTTAAATGAACAATCCATCCTACAAAAATTTTGGTGTCACGCCGTAGATACTTCAACATATATTATTAATAGGGTATCAATTAGGAGAATTCTAGGAAAAACTCCTTATGAGTTACTAAGAGGTAGAAAACCAAACTTAAGCTACTTTAGGGTATTTGGAAGTAAATGTTACATTCTAAACACTAAGGATTACCTCACTAAGTTTGATCCAAAATCGTATGAAGGAATATTTTTAGGATACTCACAAAATAGTAAAGCATATATAATACTTAACAAACACTCCATGAAAGTAGAAGAATCACTAAATGTAACATTTGATGAAACACCACCACTTCCTAAAACTTTACCTTTAGAAGATGATGACTTAGTCGAAGAAGAAGCTATTGAGGTTAGTAAAACAAAACCCATAGGAAATGATAATGAAGACATTAACTTAGGAAATAACGAAGAGGCTTTTGTTACCCGTCATGTGCCTTGAACAACCGCTATCTTTAATCCATTCATCCGGTTCCAAACAAACTTTGAGGCACACCTATTTTACGAAAAACACTCAAACATTTGGTCCCCAATTTCTCATGGGTCCATTTTGGTTAAACATACCATTAACTTGATCCAAGTATGACAAAAGAACATAAGGGTTCCATGACATGTAATTTGGAGTTTGGTATTGTCTAGGAGTGTTTTGGTTCCAAACATATTAGTAGTTTGGCCGTGTGTTGTAGTTACTTTTTGGAAAGGGGCGTTTGGGAATTGGAGTCTTAGGTCTTGGTTGAGTAGTTCTAGCTCTAAATTCGTTTTTACTAAGTCCTACTCCAGTTTTAAAGGCAGGTTTTGTTCCATTTTTATATGTGACTTTAAAAAATTTTGAACGATCCGAAATGGAGGATGTTACTGCTGCAGCAGACCTGGCGGAACCTTTGGGTTCAACGGGCGGAACCCTAATTTGGGTTCCGTCTGTTCCGCGGGCTGCTGTAGCAGTTTTGTGAGTTTCTTGTGCTTTCTTTTCTTGTTTCGTTTAACTCTTTGAAGTTTCTAATTTCATGAAACCTAGTCCTGTTTTATCAAATGGTGACTTTTGAAGTTTCATAATTTCATCCGCACAAGAAATGCTCTTATCGAACTTCTTAAACTTTGTGGTTTGTTTTATTAGATCATGTTGAGTAATTTTAATTCTCTCAACTTCGAGTTTAAGCTCTTCACATGATTTGCACGATGTGTCAATACCTTTACTCTTTTCTAATCTCTTAGCTTTTTCTTTTAACTCATAAACTTCATTTTCTAAAAACTCCTTTTCAGTTTTCAAAAACTTATTTTTGTTTATGATTTTTAAGCTCAATTCACAAAGTTTGTTATATTCTTTTTGTAAGGTGTCATCATCAATAGAAGAATAAGATGAGTCGGAGAGTACCTCATTTGAGTCGTGACCTATGAGAGCAATATCATCATTCTTTGGCTTATCGTCATCTCCTTCATAGTCACTCCAAGCACAACCCACAAAGGCTTGTTGAGACTTGCTTTTGGGTGGTTTTGGACATTCTCCTACGAGATGACTTGTGTCTCCACACCTATAGCATTTTCTTTCAACCTTTCCTTTCCTTTCATCACGATCTTTTCGGAAGGTTTTCTTGTCATCTTTAGGTTGCCTTACAAACTTCCCTCGTCTACGAAAGAACTTCTTGAAGTCTCTAACGGCCATAGCATATTCTTCATCATCACTATCCAAGTAGATTCTTCATCATCACTTGATTGGACTCTAGCTTTCAAGGCAATGGACTTAACCTTTTCTTTCTTGCCTTTAACTATTTCCGAATCTTTTTCCATTACCATTTCATGAACTTTGAGGTTTCCAATTAGCTCGTCAAGTGACATGCTTGAAAGATCCTTGGATTCTTCAATTGCCGTCACTTTTGCTCTCCACTTCGGATGGAGTGCTCTAAGGAATTTCCTGACAAAATTCTTGCTACAAAAAGATTCATCAAGTGCTTTAAGTGAAGTAATAATAGTGTTAAACCTAGCAAATGCACTATCAATTATCTCATCTTCGGGAATAACAAATTGTTCATATTGTTGAACAAGAATATCAATTTTGTTATCCTTAACTTGTGAGTTTCCTTGATGAGTGACTATTAAAGATTGCCAAATATATTTGGCGGTTTTACACATAAAGACTCTTTCATATTCTTTCTTAGGCAAAGCATTGCAAAGCATCATTTTAGCTTCATAATTTTTAGCAATAAATTTCTTTTGATCATCATCTTTACTATTAGTAGCTATATTATCACCATCAATGATTATATACCATAAATCTATATCTTTAGATTTCACGTAAGTTTCAAAACGGTTTTTCCAATATATAAAACCATTTGCTTCAAAAAGTGGTGGTCTTTGCATAGATTGCCCTTCTTTGTAATTTTCAAAATCCATGGATCGTTTCAAGTTTTAAAACACAATATATTTTAAAAGCTTGAGTAACGTAACTCTTGATGCCAATTGAGGAAAACTAGAAGGGGGTTGAATAGTTTACCGTTTAAAATCTTTAAACTTGTTTAATTATCTTTTGAAACTTTCCGTTTAATCAAAGATATGAACACAAACACAATATATAACATGCAAGTATAAAGAAAGAAACGATCAAACCACAACACGAGTATTTATCGTGGTTCGGCTACAAGGACTCTTTTTCCTTGCCCTACGTCCACGCCCCGAGTATCCAACTCGAGAGTTTCTTTCACTAGTCAACAAGCTCCTTTCACCGGCGGAGAAAACCTTACACGTCGCTTATACACGTTTACCGACACTAAGCTAGATGTCGAGTTCTTTTACAAGGGTACAACCACTCCCGTTAGTTCTTTTACAAGGGTATAACAACTCCCGTCACACTTTGTATTTTGAGGACTAAAATACTAACCGATCACTACTGAAAATACACAATCAAATGAAGTGTAAACTACACAAAGTCTACACGATGCTAAGCTAACAAGTCTTGCAACGTTGTGTTGAATACTTGTAACTTTATATAAACTTGTGAACTTCTTTGCTACAAAAGAAACTTCACATAGAAATGAGATGTTAAAGGGTTAGATAAGAGAATGAATATATGTCTGTGAAAATATAATGTAGAGTGATAAAGCCAAAATTCAAATATATGGCTTGGTATTTATAGCAAGACCTTCTGCAGGTCTGGCGGATATGGCGGAACCCTCATATGGGTTCCGCCCGTGTACCCCCAGGGTTCCGCCAGGCTTGCAGTTGGTTTTGCAATAAATCATTCAAACCAACCAAGGTCACATCAAATAAAAACTAGTCAAACGCAAACTTGTGTAAGAAGACTTATGGTTGGTCAAACACACAATCTTTCCTTAAATGTATATTGACAAACTTACCATAAATGTGATGTGACATTTCTATTTAAAGAAATAAAAAGTGTTGTGTTTTATGTGAAATGTAAAATGTAGCAAATGTTTAATTATGCAAGTCTTTAAACTAAAATTAAGTTTTACTTAGAAACTAAAGTTTACATTTTGTCGTTAACAAAACTTAGCAAAGATCGTAAAATATAAATAACGTTTTTAGGCGATATTTGTATTAACAAATTGAGTACGAACAAAGCTACGAAACAAAGTAAATTTAGACAAAACATCAGATTTATTAACTAAAGGATAAACCCAAACAAACTGAGAATAATGATCCAAAAACAAGACATAATATTTGAAACCAGAAAAACTCGGAATTGGGGAAGTCCACAAGTCCGAGTGTACAATATCAAATGATGAATGAACCAAACTATTAGAACTAACAAATGGAAGTTTCACATGTTTTCCAAGCTGACAAGCATGACAAAGAACGGGAGACTTCTCTTTATTACATGAAATCGAACTACTTGAAAGGACACGACGTAGCACTTCACTTCCTGGATGTCCAAGACGTTGATGCCACGTATACTGACTCGCTAGAAAAGCATGCGAAATGGTGGAAGGTTGAGTGACTAGATAAAGATCTCCATTGCTATCACAGCGGAGCAGCACCCGACGCGTTTGAAACTCCTTAACAGAAAAACCAAAAGGGTCAAACTCAACGGTACAATAATTGTCACGAACAAATTGACAAACAGAAATCAAATTCTTTACAATATTAGGAGTAATTAAGACATTATTTAAATGAAGGGATAGAGAAGGAGTAGGCAAAACGCTATGGCCAGAGTTGATAACGGGAATAGAATGCCCATCACCAACCACAACAGAGGGATAAATACACGAATTAAAAACATCACTAAGACAATTTACATCATCATTAAGATGGGAAGATGCACCTGTATCCATATTCCATTTACCGTCGATAGGATCTTATAGTGTAACCGTATTAAAAGCACTTGGTAAAAGAGTTTCCTGACCCCCCATATTCTGACTTGTCGAATGACCCCCCATGTGCGAACCTGCCAAACAGTGCGGTCCTCCAAAACAAACCTGACCACCCATGGTCTGACCTACCACATTATGAACCCCCATGTTCTGACCTCCCACGTTCTGACCTGCCACATTAGAACCCCCCACATTCTGACCTATGGAATTAGTACCTGGTAATTGAAGACCACTTATGTTCTGGCCCGTTAAGTGTTGGGCTTGAGTCACAAAACCAGGAGGGGCATGCGTATGAGAATAATAAGGAGCAGTATAGCATGCAATAGGTTGTGAGGAAGCACTGGATTGTTGCAAACCTTGGTTAGCACTTGGTAGTTTTAAAGCGCCCCCAACACCCTCCCCCCCCCTTGAATACCCATCTTGGCCAAAAGAGATTGTAGAGTGAGTAGGTCATGTTGTGACAAATTGTTGCAAGTGTTAATAGGAACAGTAGAAGGTCGAGAGTTTGTATTACCATGTATACCATCATGAAGGAACTTGCACTTCACCCCAAATCGGCACGAACCACTGACAAAGTTATTGCATGGCTTGTATATCTTGTCCGGCATAGTATTGGACCGTCGTGAGTTGTTACTAGTCGTGAGTTGTTACTAGTATTCGTCAATAACACCATAGGAAAGGACGAAGTAGCATCAATAGAGGTTGTAGTAGCACGTGATTTCAAACGCATCTTAGCAGTCGTGAGCATGGACCGAACCGTTTTAAGATCAGGAAAAGGATCGCGGTGAATAATTATGTCGGACACATGTTGATATTTGTCGGGTAACCCATCTAGTGCAATGTTAACCACATCATCATTGCTTATCGGTAAGCCAAGACCAGAAAGCACAACAGCAATGTTTTCAATCTTGCGGAAGTACGCATCAATGGAGAGGTCACCAAGTGTCATGGATCTTAATTCCGCCTTCAAAGCTATTAACCGAGAACATTTGTTATCATTGAAAATCAACAAAAGAATATCCCATGCTTCCTTCGCTGTTTTAGGGTTTTCGACCACTAATCTTTGCTGAAGATTTTTAGACGATGTGGAGAAAATCCACGAAAGTATGATGGTGTCAAGGGTAAGCCATTCAGCTGTGGGAGGAGGTTTGGAGCTTGACGTAGCCGCATCCCCATTCGTCGTAGCACCAAGAATGTGGTCCAACAAGTTATAGCCACGTACCAGGTTTTGGAAAAAGTAAGTCCAGGATGCATAGTTCATCTCATCCACATCCAGCACAACAAGTACATGAGTGGACAAGTTGTTGATGGTCATGAGTTTGTCAGACAAGAGGATAGTAGGAGGGGCAGTAGAGTCAGACATGGTGTCGAACTGATGATAAACAAGTAGGGTTTCAAATGTGTAAGTTGTGGATAAACAAACACCACAAACATTCTGACTTAGACGACTAGTTATACGAACCAACGATCGTCTCTAACAAAACAAACATGTATTGTCGACCGGCTTGAAGAGTAACCAACGACCTGACAGAGCAAACAAATATGGCTATTTGAATTTGGGGTTTGATATACAGGACCGAGAAAAAGCCTGATACCATGTAGGTTTTAGGGTAAATTGTCTGTCATTAATCATAGAACCGGGGTATATAAATACCAATACAATAATATTCTAGACCTTGGGCCTTAGCCCATACAAATATATATAGACCCAAATACGTACAACTAACAAATATATTGGGTTTTAAGTGTATTTTCCAATTGTATAATTTTTCATTAAGTATTATATAAAAGACACAAAATATTTAAGGTTAAAGTTGAACCAGTTGGACTCTGAAAAGTCAAACTGGACACTTATTTTGAGACGGAGGGAGTAATAGATTTGAACGTAAAATAATTAAAGTATAACATAGTCGTTGAAAAATACTTAGCATAACGCCGTTTGAGTTTTTGAAGACAAAGAGTCTTCACTTGAGTGCCGATGCGGATACAAGTTCCAAAGAAGGTGTTCAGTTCAGTGAGGTTGGCAAGGCCTCATTGAACGATGTCTGATCTCCTTATAACCTAAGATACTGAGAAAATATATCAAGTATCTAGAAGGTCAAAGACTTGAAAATCTACAAAAACATAAAGGGATAAAACAATTTTCATAGGAGTCGGCACATTCTCTAGTTGGTAAAACTGTGCAACATTTGTCAACATTGTTCCCTAAAGAAGAGTATATCTATTACCTAAAGTATAAGCATTTAATGCACACTTTACCTAACCATTGAATGCTCAACACGTTTAAAAGAGAGTGTTTGTAGTGGAGTAAATGTTATCTCTTGAAATTAATGTAAAATGCATTTAAGATCATTTATTCATCGAATTGAACTTAGGGCATCCACTATGATGAACCTTTTAAAAGATTTATAAAATTGACACTTCATGAAATGTTATTAATTTACAAATCTTTTTATACTATAAACCTATTCTCGCTATAGATACAGATTTTAATAGGTTTATAAAATTGTCAACTTATACAATGCATTAATATATAAACCTCTTCAAAATCCTAAACTTTTTCATGCCACTTAGACTTGAAATGGTTCCTTACTATGGTACATTTTTAAATCACTTCATAATTTCTTGAACCTATTCTTAAACCACTATAGTGGATGCTCTTAGGTCGTTGAACTTCTCAGCGAGTACGTATAAGTTCGTATTTAAACCTTAACTTTTTGTTTAAATTAGAGAGAGGATCAACTCAACTTTCATTCAACTAAGTTTGTTATTCTGCAAACAATCTTTGTCAATTTTTTTGATTCAACCCTAATAAGAATTTTAAAACGTTGAAAAACTCATTGTGTAAATCTTGTTAAACTGTTTCTGCTTGTGATTTATAGAACTGTTTAAAACACATTTGTTAACATGATAATTGATTCTATAACCTAGTTATCTTGTTATGATCACTCCAAAGGGAATAACATGATACACAAAAACCAATTTGATATACCAATTTTGATATGAAGACACACACAATATTTACAATCAACAATCCTACTTGTTAAAATATTTCATTACATGATTTCTGATAACTCTTTGATCACCAAAGCTCTAGCCTTATTGATAGTCAGTAGGCAAAGATAGACATGCTCCTCAACCTCATTTACTTGTTGCCTATAAAAAACATTACTCTTCTCGAGCTCCCTCAAAACTTGCAAGCAAATTTTATCCTCCCCACGACCCCTTTCAAAGCACAACTCTATTATCCTTCTGTTTCGCTCAGTATCATCATGAAGACGACTCACAAGCCGAATCATTGTATCAAAGTCCCTATTTAAGATATAGGTTCCCTTCATAGCCACATCTAGTTGATCTCCAGCTCTCCTTAGAAGCTTGCTTTTCATAAACTTTAAGTTTCCAAGTTTCTTTTTTAGTTTCTTCAAGGGTAAGCTCAAGATTGCTGGCCCCATGACCAGTGCAGTAAGGGTGTGGGCTGCTAAAGCAATTGCTACAACTACAACAACACCACAAGCTGCAGTCACACAAATTCCTGAAGCTTTGTTGACCATGCTTATCAGCTTCATCTTCCTAGCCACCTTTCTTCTCTCTGTTTTCATTTTATGTAAAGTCGTCGAATATTTACTACAAATCACCTCAAAATCTTGTTTGGTAATGTTTAAAACCGGATTCTTACAAGTAATGAGATCACATAGGTTTGAAGAAGTGATATCCAGAATAAATTTATCAAGAATTCGTTGAGTTGATGCATAGCTGGATTGAATTTGAGCGATTGATTTAAGGAGTTTGGTGCACATATTAGTTGCTTCAGAACTAATATCAAAGTAGGCAAGTATGAGGTCTTTCACATTAAAATACTCAGACATGGTTTTAGATTCAAGAACCATGGCTATTGTGTCTTGATCAGGTTCTAGGAAAAATATGTCATGACAAAGAGATTGCGACACAGACAGAGATGGATTTTGCATGACTAATCGAGCTTTTGAGAAGAAATCAACAAAAGATTTGCTTTTCAATGCCCCTTGGTACTCCTCGTTCACATTAATGCTTCTCGTACAATCTTTAAGTTGATTTTTATCTAAAATGAAACAGGTTAATGAA